>SJYC01075792.1:56-18101 GCA_006408675.1 Madoqua kirkii | reverse complement strand
GGATGAGATGGTTAAACAGAATCACTGACTCAACAGACATGAATTTGAGCAAACTCTGGGAGATAGTGGAGGACAGAGGAGCCTGGTGTGCTATAGTCCACGGGGTCTCAAAAGTCAGACATGACTTAGTGACTGAACAACAATAACAATTCCTTAATAATAGTTTCTTATTCCTTAATAATGAGAAGAAAAACTATCAAATATGAGAAAGCAGAGATTTGAATTCAATATAGAGTTTTGTTAGGCAAAGCCAAAGACTCACCAAGACAGAATATATGTGTAGACATCGATAAACAGGAGAGAAATCAACCAAATCTTGGGCCCCAGGTACCTGCAAAACAACCAAAATTGTCACAAAATATTCAAACAAAGCTATGAAGAGCAACAGCACTCATTTTTAATACTAAAGTGTTAAAGCAAAACAAAGTATGCTTCAAGAAACCTAGTTTTAGCATTTCAGTCATAGATTTAAAAAACAGTGAGGCTATCACCAAGGGTGGGACACAGAACTGAAGAACAGATACCAGAGAAGAGTAACAGGTGTCTCTGGTCTTGCATATGCTTTTAGAGATACATTTGGAGGCTGCAGAAAAAAAGCAGGAAAGGGCATTAGAACCTGTGAATATTTAAGACAGCATGCAGTCAAATACAGACATACTCCAAGAAGAGAAGGGAGATGATATTTTTAAAAATAAGATAATGAATGGAAAAATCAAACCTAGAGTATCAACAAATTTATAGTATGAAAAATGCATATAAATTAATCTTAGACATCAAAAAAGGAAAGTAAAACAAAAAACTTCAGGTAAGAACTGCAATACAGTCACAGCGCTAAAACTGATTCATTACAATTATGATAATGAATAAGTCACAATTTACTTTGACCTCAATATCCTCATCTGAAAAAGGAAAATATTAGTTGACCTCAATAAATTTAATAATAAAAGGAAACACTAAAAAGCAAGAATTAAGCAAAACAGAACAAAAAGGAAAAGACAAAATTACACAAAAAAATATAGTAGTCAAAGACTAAAATAAAAACTAAAGACTAAATACAGACAAAACTAAAGTTTTTAGTACAACACTAATAACTGTATGATTCATCTGAATACAAGCAGCAGGCACATCTATATTGGACTGGGCTGATTCATGACTATAAAGTCCGTTTCCTTTACTTCATAAAAGTAAACCTCATATCTTCTTTGGGCAAACTGATTCTTCATCAAGATGCTGTTTCTAATGAAACCTATTCATCCTGCAATTCAATAGTACAATATCCATTTTCTTTTCCCTGCAAAACCATCACATCTCTATATACTGGTTCAAATTTATTGGCTATTCTGTTTATTTGCTTTGCATCCATGAGATCAGAAATTAAACCTCTGTGTTTGGGAATCTCACTATGTATCTATAAGCACTCCAAACAAACATTTTTATGACTCCGAAGACTGATAAGGTGCTCAAGATCCTGCACCATGGCCAAAGCATAGTTTTACTTAAAAAAAAAAAAAGAAATCTAGAAGAGTTAGTGAGCACTGCCAAATTACTAAGAAAAACATTTCATGGACAGGCACCATATAGGTAAAGAAAAGTATGATTAAAAAGCATGTAAAAATTCTAACTTTAAGAATACAAATGGACATTCATTTTCATCTTAACACAACAAGGGGCAATAGGTGATCATTACAGGCACTCTTCTTTGAAATGACTACAACATTAAAGCATCTTTACAGTCGCTCCTCTTTGATTCTGAAGTGGAGATTTCAAGGAAATCTATTTTATTTTTCCGGAAAATCAGAGCCTACTAGTGAAAACTGTAGCTAAGTGAAAAACAATTTCAAAAGAAGAAACACAGAAAATTCCCATAAAATTATATTTACTATAGTATTTAAATTACCTAAAAATTACATGTGTACATGAAAAAGACAAGAAAAGAAATGCATAGAAAGAATTACTTTGATCCGTATGGAAAATTAAACTTTTTCCTTTTATTTAGAATTAATGATTATAAAGTTATTTTTAGAAATATATACCTTTAAAAATATTAAAAACATTCTACTTAATTTTAAGCAACAAATTTAATTAAACTGTTTCTATGTTCTTCATACAGATTATTTTGTTTTGCTTTGAACTCAAAGCCTTTCATTCAAAAGGAAACTGCTTCTAGCCATTGCTCAGGCAGAGTCTTAGCCCTTTCACATGTCAGACTCATCCTTAAAGAATGAACATCCCACCTTAGGGGACAATTTTCCAAGAAATCTGTGACAAATAACCTAATGGGGCCCTTTACTAATGGCATGAGAAGGCTGGTTTTTCTGGACCAACTAAAAAATAGATATAATTAGAGAAGGGACAAAAGCCTTTTCTGTCATCTCCACCAAATATTTACAACCAAATCTATTCTCTGTGAGGCTGTCTTGACATCATCATATTCAGCTTCTAAGTGTTTAAAGTACTCTGACGCAGAAGGGCTGTCAATGCTATTTCTTACCCTCTGAAACCATAATCCAGTTAAGTCCTCCTAAGGACATGCTTTCCTGTCTTGAAGGTGGTATACAGAAATCAAGATAAAAAGGAGCAGAATGGGGCTTAAGTTCACAAACTTGACTTCCACCCTCCAAATAGTCTACTGTTTGGAAATCATTTTTCCTTCATGCTCCCTTCTGTGAAGAACACTAGGAGCACTGTGAGGAAACCAAAGGAGGGCTGTGAGAAGAAAGGCATGTAAAGCATGCACTGACTCATGTTGCTTTGAGCTAAGTGTGTTTTCTCTGCTTCCACTAATGAAAAAGAATCACATCTACAGAAAGGTAAAAGGAGGAGAGCAGCATACACTGTACGTGAAGGAATGCCACACATTTAAACGGATAAGAAATGAACTTTCAAAAACCTAAATAAATGGGAGTGAGTACCAGAACAAAAGGCAGTGTTTCCTGACTCAAATAAATAGTCTGCTTCAAGGTCCACATTTTGCTCCCCACTTAAAATGCTAAATCTCTGTCAGAGCTGTCTTCATTCTTCTTCCCCTCAGTTGTCCCTCCCTCCCCTCAACTTGCAAAGAATGATTCAAGCAGGTTTAGCTATCAGCTGGGACAGAGGGAGGGGTCAAGGACACTTTCCTAAGCTAACAATGACTGCCTTTAATGGTTTCTGTCTCCTAACAAAAGCCATGACTCCGTCTTTATCAGCTTCATCTAATTTTTCCTTTCCAAAGTAAATAACACAGCCCTTGCATTTTACACATGTCCAACTCTGACAAATCATTATCGACTAAGACTATAACTGATAAGAGATAACTTTGTGGTAGGACACTGTCATTTCCTTTCATAAGGGCTTTCTTTCTGAGATATAGAAACATGATTAAAATAGTTAAACATTTCCTCTGCATGGCAGTCAGGAACTCAAGACATTAAGATACTGCAGTCTGTATTTTTCTAGTTCAAACAGATCCATCTTCATACCAACAGAAGTCACAAACAATACACTTAAGATTATCCCACTTTTTTAACTAGTTGTTTTCCTTTAAGAATTCACATGAAATAATTTCATCACCAAGGACAGCAGCTGCCTAATTCCCTATATAGTTTCTGAAGAGAGTACCTTCAAACCTCTTTATTATCAGGGAGGAGCCAATAGTAGGTAAAATTTTAGATTAGTAACTGAGAATTCCAGGCTTCTCAGGTGGTGATAGTGGTAAAGAACCCACTTGCCAATGAAAGAGGAACAGACATGGGTTCAATCCCTGAGTCAGGAAGATCCCCTGTAGGAGAGCATGCTAATCCACTCCAGTATTCATGCCTAGAATCCCAAGGACAGAGGAGCCTGGTAGGCTACAGTCTATAGGGTCGCAAGGAGTCAGACACAACTGAAGTGACTTAACACACACACACAACCAAGAAATTTATGCCTGAGAACACACTGTTGTTTTTTAGTCGCTCAGTCATGTCTGACTCTTTGCAACCCCATGGACTGCAGCACACCAGGTTTCCCAGTCAACCATCTCCCAGACCTTGCTCAAACTCATGTTCATAGAGTCAGCGATGCCATCCAACCATCTCATCCTCTGTCGTCCCATTTTCCTCTTGCCTTCAATCTTTCCCAGCAACAGGGGCTTTTCTAATGAGTCAGCTCTTCGCATCAGGTGGCCAAAGTACTGTAATTTCAGCTTCAGCATCAGTCCTTCCAATGAATATTCAGGATTGATTTTCTATAGGATGGACTGGTTGGAGCTCCTTGAAGCCCTAGGGACTCTCAAGAGCCTTCTTCAACACCACAGTTTAAGAGCATCAATTCTTTGGCGCTCAGCCTTCTTTACGGTCCAACTCTCACATCCATACAGGACTATTGGAAAAACCATAGCTTTGACTTGATGGAACTTTGTTGGCAATGTAATGGCTCTGCTTTTTAATCAGCTCTCTAGGTTTGTCATAGCTTTTCTTCCAAGGAGCTAGCATCATTTAATTTCATGGCTGCAGTCACCATCTGCAGTGATTTTGGAACTCAAGAAAATGAAGTCTATCTTGTTTCCATTGTTTCTCCATCTTTCTATCATGAAGTGATGGGACCAGATGCCATGATCTTCATTTTCTGAATGTTGAAAAAATGTTGAAAAGCCAGTTTTTTCACTCTTCTCTTTCACTTTCATCAAGAGGTTCTTTAGTTCTTCTTCACTTTCTGCCATAAGGGAGGCTTTATTTGCATATCTGAAGTTACTGATATTTCTCCCGCCAATCTTGATTTCAGCTTTCCTTCATCCAGCCCAGCATCTCACATGATGTACTCTGCATATACGTTAATAAATAAGCAAGGTGACAATACACAGCCTTGACATACTCCTTTCCCAATTTTGAACCAGTCCATTGTTCCATGTCTAGTTCTAACTGTTGCTTCTTGACCTGTAGGTTTCTCAGGAGGCAGGTAAGGTGGCAGGTAAGGAGAGCACAATGTAACATTCTATAAATTAAGAGAGTGCTAGTGCTAAGTCGCTTCAATCATGTCCAGTTCTATGCAATCCTATGGACCACAGCCCTCCAGGTTCCTCTGTCCATGGTATTCTGCAGGCAAGAATCCTGGAGTGGACTGTCATTCCCTTCTCCAAGGGATTTTCCCAACCCAGGGATTGAACCTGCATCTCTTAAGTCTCCTACATTTGGCAGGCAGGTTCTTTACCACTAGCACCACTTGGGAAGCCCATAAAATTAAGAAAACTTGGATATATTTTAAATTAACAGATAATAATAAGCTGTTAAAATAATCTATGGATGACTGCCTACCACATCCACAGAGAGATAAGCAACAACTACATTCAACAATTATAGATTCACATACCCACCAGAGGTCATGTGCCATTAGATACCAATCTATGAGGCTAATTTGACTCTTTCAATCTTATATACCTATGATAAAAATTAACAGCTTTAGTTGAAGCAATTATTCCTAATTATTGAGTATGGACTATTTGTTGTTAAATACCACTATATCCATCAATTCACCAGCTGTCACATGATGCCATTACATAGATGGCAAAAAGAGTCTGGAGACAGAGGATATTACAAAATAAGAAAAGCTAATTTATGAATAGGATTAATGAAAAGCACCTAGAAAAAAATAGTCTGTGAACCTCTGTACACAATATACATTAGATATATAAAGATTCAGGGGAGAAATGGGAATATTAGATATCAAGAAGAAAAGAAAGAGTATTTCTCATTATGAAAATTCTTGCAAAACATCAGGATTTGGTTTTATGATATGTTTTTCTTCTTTTCTAATATATCTCTGTTCAAATCAAAGGAAATCTCTGAAAATAGAAAGGTTAGTGAATAAGTTAGTCTCATAAATAAGGAAAATGATTTAGTTTTTTTAAAGGAGATTTTTATTTTAAAATAATGACATTCAAGCTTTATCAGATATATTCATTTAATACTTTTATAACACAACTTTCTTCCTCAAAAAAAATGAGTTAGAATTTAGTTCTCTCCATAACTTTAAAGACTCATTAGTGAACGGAGGTGGTGGAAAGAGTATCTGCATGTAACAATCAGATAAAACTACCTGCTTTCCCTCTAAGTAGGCCCGGGAGATACACACAGACACACACACCCCATTTATTTCTTTCTCATGAACTCTTTCAAAGCAGGTGGATCTTCCAAAAAGAGTATGACAGAAGTTTGTAAAAAATTTAGATATGCTTCTCACTAATTATTTGGGTCATTCTTGATCTTGAAAATACTTTTTGATTATCACTTAACATAAAAGAGAATTGTGGTACTTTGGTTTCTTGGTATTGATAAATGAATGTAGGGACTTGGTACCTATTTCTGAAAATTACTTGGATCTCAAGTCACTAAAATGTACCAGGTATTTTTCTCAAGAGAGAAAACAACAAATGATTAGCTAAAGAGGCACTGCCTTTGAATTCAGAAAATCAACTGTGACTACCTATATTATGTCCAAAAGCCAAGAAGTATCTGGCAAACGTTTTTTACCAGTGTGCATTTCTGAACTATTTGACTTACAAATTTCAGAGAGAAAAAGAGTAGAATTCATTTGGACATAAGCTCTAACAGAGCTGGACTAACACCACAGACACACCAACAAACCAGAAGATAGGATTCTAACTTACTAGAGTGAGTAAAAGCATAAAAAACACTCTAAGCCTTTGAACACACAAGAATACCCTGACCAGAGCTCTACCCTAAAAGTACAGCATTTTTCCACTGAGCATCTCACAAATTATTCAACTTCTTCCTGCAAAATCCCTAAGTAGATTACCACTTAATTTATCAAGTATTTGCACTAAACAGAAGAAAATCAGGAAAGATAACAGCATTTCTCCTTACTGAGGCATTACAAAAAACTTTGCAACCAAATCAAATGAGAGTCCTTTAAGAATTCTCTGCTTGAACCTGAACACTTAGGGAATAAAAATTCAACTGACCTTTACATATTACAATGGTCTACTGTATGCTAGGACTTCCCTCATAGCTCAGTCAGTAAAGAATCTGCCGGGTCTAGGAGACTCGACTTCGATTCCTGGATTGGGAAGATTCCCTGGAGAAGGAAAGAGCAATCCACTCCAGTATTCTTGCCTGGAGAATCTCATGGACAGAGGAGCCTGGTAGGCTACAGCCCATGGGGTCACAAGAGTCAGACACGATTTAGCAACTGAAGAGAGAGAGAGAGACAGACTGTATGCTAAGAAACTCTATCAGGCAAAAAGGAAATTTAGCATGAATGTGGTATTAAATATAAAAGTTCTAAGAGGAGGAAAAGTTAAGCTTCTCAAAAATAGATAGAAGAAAATCTTATTACAGGTAAAGAACTAATATCCCTAATATATAAGCAAATCATAAAAATTGAAGGGGAAAAAATCAGAAAAAAATGGATAAAAAAATGAACAGATAGCTAGCTTACTGGGGAAAAAAATACAAATGCCTCTCAAACTTCTCAGATACCACATTTCACAGATAGTAATAGGAATGCAAATTAAACAGAGTACTATTTTTCACTTATGCAACTGGCAAAAAATCAAAAAACTTAACAAAATTCTCCCTGAAAGAAGCTGTAAGAAAATAAGCATTTCATACATGGCTAGTAGTGAGGAGATGCAGAAAATGGTTCAACCTCTATGGAGCAGAATTTCACATTATCCAACAGGAATACACATGCATTTATCCCTTGAATCGGCAATCTAGAAACCAACCCTGAAAAAACATATCTAACTATCTATAAAACAATTCTCAGGTTTTGGGGTTTACTATAAAACTTTTTTTAAGTTTTAAGGTATTTTGCATAGAGGAAAATCCATCCTTTCTAGTGACAACTTTCTAGAACAACTTTATGTTCTAAAACAATCCATCTAGTCCTATAATCACTGTCACAATCTAGATTTTAAAAGAAGCAACTAAGCAGCTAAGCACAGCACAGCAAAGAAGTTTATTACCACTAATGTGGACTTACAAGAAATGTTACAGGGAATTCCCTAAATTAAAAAAAAAAAGCAACACTAACTGATAAGAAGAAAATACAGGAAAGTAAAAATCTCATGGGAAAACGTAAGCAAGATACACCCTGCGGAAACCAGAACTGAAAGCGACACATGTACCCTAATGTTCACTGCAGCACTATTTACGGCAGCTAGGACGTGGAAAGAACCTAGATGTCCATCGGCAGATGAATGGACAAGGAAGTTTTGGTGCATACACACAATGGAATATTACTCAGCTATAAAAAGGAATGCATCTGAGACAGTTCTAATGAGGTAGATGCACCTGGAGCTTAATATACAGAGTGAAGCAAGTCAGAAAGAGAAAGACGAATAGTGATATTTACACATATATATGGAATTTAGGAAAACAGTATCAATGATCCTACATGCAGGACAGCAAAGGAGACACAGATGTAAAGAACAGACTTTTGGACTCAGTGGAAGAAGGGGAGAATGGGATGACTTGAGAGAATAGCATTAAAACCTGGAAATTACTATATGTAATATACATGGCCAGTGCAAGATTGATACACGAAGCAAGGTAGCCAAAGCCAGTGGTCTGGAATAACCCAGAGGGATAGAGTGGGGAGGGAGGCCAGAGGGAGGTTCAGGATGTGGGGGATACATGTATACCTGTGGCCAATTCATGCTGATGTATGGCAAAAATCATCACAACATTGTAAAGCAATTATCCTCCAAATAAAATAAATTAATTAATTAAAAATTTAAAAAAAGAAGGTAGCCAATCAAGCACTTATAAAGCTACCATAAAGCTTAAGAGACAAAAGAAGTAAACTTAGCTAAGAAAATACAATAATTTTCTAAGGAAACATAAATTAAAAGATGTAAAATGTGACATCAAAAACATAAAATGTGGTGAGGGTAGTAAAAATGTAGAATTGTGGAGTGTACCCAATACATAGATAATTATGACTGGTTTGTCCTATTATATGGTAGAAATTAACACAACATTGTAAAGCAATTTTCCTCCAATTAAAAAAATATTAAATGAATAAACTTAAGAAGATTGAAATCATATTAAGCATTTTTCCCAGTAACAATGGGAAATCAGAAATTTCTATGAAAATAGAAATCAATTACAAGAATAAAACTGAACTAATAAACCAAGAAAAATGTGGGAATTAAATATGCTACCAAACAACCAGTGGGTCATTGACGAAATCAAAAGTAAAATTAAAAAAATACCTAGAGACATAGAGACAAAGAAAAATGGAAATATTACATACTGAAGTCTTTGAGATGCAGCAAATGTATTTCTAAGAGGGAAGTCAACAGCAGTCCAGGACTACTTCAAGAAATAACAGAAATCTAATTTTAATGCTAAGGAACTAGAAAAAGAAGAACAAATCAAAGTCCAAAGTTAGTAGATAAAAGAAAATAATAAGATTAGTGCAGAAATAAATGAAATAGAAATAGAAATTAAATGAAATAGAAATTTAAAAGTCATCTTAGTTCAGCTACTAAGTCATGCCAGACTCCTTGAGACCCCATAAACTGCAGCACACCAGGCTTCCCTGTCCTTCACTATCTCCTGGAGTTTGCTCAAACTCATGTCCATTAAGTCAGTGATGCTGACCATCCAATGATCTCACTCTCTGAAATAACATGATCTACTGGAAAAGGGAATGGTAAGCCACTTTAATATTCTTGCCCCGAGAACCCCATGAACAGTATGTAAAGGCAAAAAGACAATAGAAAAGATCAATGAAACTAAGAGGTGGTTCTTTAACAAGAAAAATAAAATTGACAAGCCTTTAGACAAAACAAGAAAAAAGCAAGAGGAGTCAAATAATATCAGGAATAAAGAGAAATTATAACTGATACCACAAAAATACAAAGAATGCTAAGAGAATACTATGAACAATAATATGCCAACAAATTGGACAACCTAGAAAAAAATAGATAAACATACAGTCTACCAAGATGGAATAGTGAGGAAACAGAAAAGCTGAATGGACTGATTACTAGCAAGGAGACTGAATACTAATCAAAAACCTCCCAATAAACAAAAGGCCTAGACCAGATGGCTTCACTGGTGAATCATCCTCAATATTCAAAAAAGCTTTAATACCTATCCTTCTCAAACTTAGGCATCCCAGGTGGTGCTATCGGTAAAGAACTGCCTGCCAATGTACCAGACATAAGAGACAAGGGTTCAATCCTTGAGTTAGGAAGATCCTCTGGAGGAGAGCATAGCAATCCACTCCAGTATTCTTGCCTGGAGAATCCAGGAGATAGAGGCCTCAGCAAGCTATAGTCCATAGGGTTGCAAAGAGTCAGACAGGACTGAAGTGACTTAGCATACACATGCATGCTTCTCAAAGTCTTCCCAAACCCCTCCTCAAAAAAATGAATAGGTAGGAATGCTTCCAAATGCTTTTTATGATGCCATGATTACCCTGACATCAAAACCAGACAGGGACAACATCAAAAAGCAAACCTGTATACAGGCCAATATCCCTGATGAACATACAGGTAAAAATCTCCAACAACATATTAACAAATTGAATTTGACAATAACATTAACAGTGTTATAATCACAATCAATTGGGATTTACTCCAGGGATCAAGGATGGTTCTACATCTAAAATCTATGTGATACATCACACTAACAAAATAAAGGATAAAAATATGATCATCTCAATGCAGAAAAAGCTTTTAATAAAATTCAAGATTCATTTACCATAAAAATTATCAATAAAGTGGTTGTAGAGGGAACATGCCTGTGTGCTAAATTGCTTCAGTCACGTGTGACTCTTTGTGACCCTAGGGACCACACCCTGCCAGTCTCCTCTGTCCAAGGATAGAGGGATATACTTCAACATACTAAAAGCCATACATTACAGACCCACAGCTAACATCATAGCCAACAGTGAAAAGCTTAACATCAGAAATAAAACAAAGATGTCCACTCTCACCACTTTTATTCAAAAAAGTATTCAAAGTCCTAGCTACAGCAATTAGGCAAGGCAATTAAATAAAAGCATCCAAATGAGAAACAAAGAAGTAAAACTGTCACGTTTGCAGATGATATGATATTATATTTAGGAACTCTTAAAGACCTCACCAACAAAAAAATCAGAACTAATCAATGAACTCAGCAAAGTTCCAGGATATTAAATCAATACACAGAAATCCATGGCATTTCTTGTACAACACTACTGAAATATCAGAAAAAGAAATTAAGAAAACAATCCAATTTATAACTGCATCAAAAAGAATAAAATATCCAGGATTAAATTTAACCAAGGAGATAAAAGGCCTGTACATTGAAAACTCTAAGACTGATGAAAGAAATTAAAGAAGACTCCAGTAAGTGAAAAAACATTCCATGCTCAAGGAATAGAAGAGTTAACACTGTTAAAATGTTCATAATATCCAAAACAATCTACAGATTCGATGAAAAGTGAAAGTGAAGTCGTTCAGTCATGTCCAACTCTGCAATCCCATGGACTGTAGCCTACCAGGCTCCTCTGTTCATGGGATTTTCCAGGCAAAGGTACTTGAGTGGGTTGCCATTTCCTTCTCCAGGGGATCTTCCCAACCCAGGGATCAAACCTAGGTCTCCCACATTGCAGGCAGATAAATCCCTATCAAAATTTCCATGGAGTACTTCACAGAACTAGAAAAAACAATTCTAAAGTCTGTATGGAACCACAAAAAAATCCCAAACAGTCAAAACAATCTTGAAAAACAACAGAGCCAGAGAGACTATGATCTTGATTTCAAACTATACTACAAAGCTATAGTAATCAAAACAAAATGGCAGTGGCCCAAAAGCAGACACGCAGGTCAATGAAACATAATTAAGAGCCCCCAAAATACTCTACACATATGTGGACAGTTATCACATTATTGAACAGAGATATATTAAAACATCTCTTGTTACCCAAATATTATTGATCAGAGACTTTTCAATATTCACTTATATAACAAATCACTGGCCATAGGCATTAGTTTCTGCAAAACTCTCCTGGTCAATAAAGAGTTAATTTATGATGAAGAAGCAAAGAATATATAATACAATGGAGAAAGGACTGTGTCTTCAATAAGTGGTGTTGGGAAATTGGACAGCTACAGACAGAGGGATGAAACTGAACCACTATCTTAAAGTACACACAAAAATTAGCACAAAACAGTTTAAAGACTTAAATATAAGACCGTAAACCATAAAATTCCTGGAAAAAAAACACAAGAGGTAATCTCATTGACTTCTGTCTTAGTGATGATTTTTGGATCTAACTCCAAAAGGAAGGGAAGCAAAGCAAAAGTAAACAAATGGGACTATATCAAACTAAAAAGCTTTTGCACAGCAAAGGAAATCATCATTGAAACAAAAAAAAAACAACCTACTGAATGGAAGAAGATGTTTGCAAATCATATATCTGATAAACAGTTAATATTTAAAACATATATAGAACTCGCAACTCAACAACAAAAAATAAACAGTCCAATTTTAAAAAATGGGAAAATAAACTCAATATACAATTTTCTAAACACATACAAGTGGCCAATATCACATAAAAAGATGTTCAACATCACTATTTCTACGGAAATGCAAACGATAGCCACAGCATCATCTTACATCCATTAGAATGGCTTTATCAAAAAGTTAAAAAATAACAAGTACTAGAGAGGATATAGAGAACAGGTAACACTCAAATACTGTTAGTGGGATTGTAAATTGGTGCAGCTATTATGAAAAACAATACAGACATTCCTCCAAAACTTAAGAACAGAAATACATTATTATCCAGGTATTTTAACTACTGGGTACATATATATATATAAAGAATATGAAAACCTAATCCAAAAAGATATATGTACCCCTATGTTCACTGGAGCATTATTTATAATAGCCAAGATAGGGAAAATTTCCATTAATGAATGATGAATGGATAAAAAAGATCTGGCATATAGGTACAAATAAAGATAAAGATACAGAGATACGCATAATGATACTAATCAACTAGATAAAAACAATGAAATCTTGCCAACTGGGATGACATGGATGGAACTGAGGGTTATATGCTGAGTGAAATATCAGAAATAAAAAGACAAATGATATATGAATTCATTCATATGTGGAATATAAAACTAAATAAAAACACATAGTTACAGGGAACAGACTAGTAGTTAAAGGAGGGGAAGAGGCCTGGAGGAGGGCTTCAAGGCATTCAAGGGGTCAGCAGTATGGTGATGACAGATGTGACCCTTTGGGTAGTGATCACTTTGTAATGTTACAGATCTCAAATTATAATGCTGTATAATTGAAATATAAATATTTTTAAATTCTAAAATTCATACATATTTCCACTGAAAACTAATTAAGTTCTTGGTCAAAAAATGGGCAAATACCAGCAGTTTATATATATATGATAAGTTAAAATAAAAAAACATTAATTAAGGTGACCCTTTCATTAACTTAGACAAAAATGAAATACAAATAGGGAGAGAATTAACAGAGGAATAGTTTTCTTGCAACTAGCAATCAAGAAACTGACTTTGCCAGTCAGTTCAACATTTATTCATTTTTTTCATCCAAGATGACAACTTACTACTGTGACTTCATCTTCAGGCTATTAAGTTTTTCATCCCCAGGTTATTAAGTTTTTCCCGTCTCTGACACAAACTTAACTTCAGTTTAAAAAATATACAATCTGTTTACTATGTGGAAACCTATTTTGCAGGTGTTCAGTTTTCCTTACCCATCTCATTCTATCGTCTACTATTATTATCAAACTAAAGACTAGTAAATAATGTACAAATGTCACTTGGCTCAAAAAATATATTAAGTATATTTCCACAAATATAGGAAAAGGCAAAACATCCTACAGATATTGAAAAAAAATACCTAAACTGAAGTATGTTAAATCAAAATTATAAAATTTCATTAAAAATAATGCTCTAATTTATTATGTGTGCATGCTAAGTTGCTTTAGTTGTGTCTGACTCTTTGAAACGCCATGGATTGTAGCCCACCAGGATCCTCTGTCCATGGAATTTTCCAGACAAGAATATGGGAGTGGGTACCAATGACCCCTCCAAGGGATGTTCTCAAGCCAAGGAATGAACCTGCAACTCTTACATCTCCTGACTTGGCAGGCAGGTTCTTTACACTAGTGCCATCTGGGAAGCAACAGATTTTAGAAAACAAAATATGACTTTCTATTCAAGTACTTTTTTTTTTTATTCAACAGCTATTTCAAATCCTAAAAGATGATGCTGTGAAAGTGCTGCACTCAATATGCCAGCAAATACGAAAACTCAGCAGTGGCCACAGGACTGGAAAAGGTCAGTTTTCATTCCAATTCATTCCAATTTAAAGAAAGGCAATGCCAAAGAATGCTCAAACTACCACACAATTGCACTCATCTCACACGCTAGTAAAGTAATGCTCAAAATTTTCCAAGCCAGGCTTCAGCAATATGTGAACCATGAACTTCCAGATGTTCAAGCTGGTTTTAGAAGAGGCAGAGGAACCAGAGATCAAATTGCCAACATCTGATGGGTCATCGAAAAAGCAAGAGAGTTCCAGAAAAACATCCATTTCTGCTTTACTGACTACACCAAAGCCTTTGACTGTGTGGATCGCCACAAACTGTGGAAAATTCTGAAATGGGAATACCAGACCACCTGACCTGCCTCTTGAGAAACCTGTATGCAGGTCAAGAAGTAACAATTAGAACGGGACTTGGAACAACAGACAGGTTCCAAATCGGGAAAGGAGTATGTCAAGGCTGTATATTGTCACCCTGCTTATTTAACTTAATGTGCAGATTACATCAGGAGAAATGCTGGACTGGATGAAGCACAAGCCGGAATCAAGATTGCCAGGAGAAATATCAATAACCTCAGATATGCAGATGACATCACACTTTTGGCAGAAAGTGAAGAAGAACTAAAGAACTTGATGAAAGCGAAAGAGGAGAGTGAAAAAGTTGGCTTAAAGCTCAACATTCAGAAAACAAAGATCATGGCCTCTGGTCCCATCACTTCATGGCAAATAGATGGGGAAACAATGGAAACAGTGAGAGACTTTACTTTGGGGGGCTCTAAAATCACTGCAGCTGGTGACTGCAGCCATGAAATTAAAGGACACTCCTTGGAAAAGAATTATGACCAATCTAGACAGCATATTAAAAAGCAGCGACATTACTTTGTCAACAAAGGTGGATCTAGTGAAAGCTTTGGTTTTTCCAGTAGTCATCTATGGGTATGAGAGTTGGACTACAAAGAAAGCTGATGCCGAAGTATTGATGCTTTTGAACTGTGGTGTTGGAGAAGACTCTTGAGAGTCCTTTGGACTGCAAGGAGATTCAACCAGTCCATCCTAAAGGAGATCAGTCCTGGGTGTTCATTGGAAGGACTGATGCTGAAGCTGAAATACCAATACTTTGGCCACCTGATGCAAAGAGCTGACTCATTGGAAAAAGACCCTGATGCTGGGAGGGATTGCAGGCAGGAGGAAAAGGGGATGACAAAGGATGAGATGGTTGGACGGCATCACTGACTCAATGGACATGAATTTGAGTAAGCTCCGGGAGTTGGTGATGGACAGGGAAGCCTGGCGTGCTGCAGTCCATGGGGTCTGTAAGAGTTGGACATGACTGAGCAACTGAACTGAATTGATTCAAGTACTATATTCTTTGCTAGAAAAATGTTAGGACACATTAACGAAAAATCAGTAAGATACCTAAATATTCATGAGTTTGTTTGCTTTATGTACTAAAAATGCTTCCTCATGGTCCACTATAGCCTTGCAACTCAAAGTATGCCCAGGGACCAGAAGAACAGTTCTTACCTGGGAGTTTGTTAAATGTGCAAACTTTCAGATTCACCCCCCAACCTACATAATCAGAATCAGCCTTTAAATGTGATTCCAAGTTGATTTCTATGCAAATTTATGTTCAAGAAACACTCTTGCTACAACACAAGATCTTAACTTAAATCCTAGGGGCAACATTAGTTTCACAAATTCCCTAATATTTTATACATAATTTTTTGTATGTGAATGTACTAGATTTTACTGGGTAAAGCTTCCATATAGTTTACCAAACTCTCACAGAAAATATGACCTCCAAATAGATTAAGAGCTACTCAATTCTATGCCACAGTTTAAAGTCAAAATATTTCAAAAACTATTTATGCTACTCTCAATGAGGTCTGTTGAAGAATGACAAGAATGAAGGTCAGAACGTCACAGTGGGTCATGGAAGACCTTATCTGAAGAATTTATTCACACCATGCAAGAACTATGCCAAGAAACCAGTTTGGAGACATCTAAATAAATAATTCTCTACATGAGGTTTGAGATTAAGAATGTGCACTTGAAGAAGATTCAAACTGAGAAGTAAATAAATATAAGGTAGGATTTTTTTTAAGATAGGATGCCATTAGATGACAGCAAAGTGCTGAATTCTTCTTGTAAGAGCTCAATCAGCAAATCTCTAATACAAATTCTGTTTGATTTGGGATACATAACCATTTTAAAATGCTAACTTCCAAGTACATTCTTATAATACTTCCTTTATGAGGAACCCTAACATATTTTACTAGTCAGGCTTTCTTCATCTCCTCTGGACGTCAGAAGACAAACAATGAAAAACTATGGAAAAAAAAATTAAAAAGGACTTGCCCAGCATCTTCAGTGAGCTAACAATAAAGATTGGCTCATATCCAGAAGGCTCTCACTAATAAATGAGAACTGTGTACATCTTTCATTCTTTCATCTTATTAGCTAACCCTCTCTTTGGGGTGTGTATTATCCAGGGGCATACACTATGGTTAAGCCATAGTGCCTGACAGAATTTAATTTCCTTAATGGGAATCAAAAATGTAAATTTAAAATGTTAACTGGACCTCATCTTGATCTTGATGCTTTATTTTACTGTTACTAAAACTTCTTACTTGTGATGAGTCTAATCCCTGACAATCTGGTCTCCTGAGTGGATCCATATCCAACCATACGAGTCATTCCAAGCTAGAGAGAATGCTAAAAAATACTCAGGGGATCAAGTCTTCTCAGCCCCGTTCTAATTCATGGGTATCAGGGAAATGTCTAGTTTTTCCTTAGCTCTATATCTTAGAATTATTAAAAGTTTTTTTATCCAAGTACATTAGTGATTAAAATGAAACTTTCACACTTTATTAGCTATTGCGTAGTAGCTCAGTCGTGTCCAGCTCTTTAAAAAACCGATGGACTATAGCCCGCCAGGCTCCTCAGTCCATGGAATTCTTCAGATAAGAATACTGGAGTGGGTAGCCATTCCCTTCCCCAGGGGATTATACCAACTCAGGGATCAAACCCATGTCTCCTGCACTGCAAGAAGCTTTTTTACCATCTGAGCCACCAGGGATGCCCAGTGAAATATTAATGTACCCCATTCACATAGTAAACACAACCTGATAAACTGTACATACAATTATTGATTTGTATTATAGAAATGTATCCCGTCAATAATAAAAACTATATAAAAGAATGTAGTACCTTATATATATGACAGTCTCTCAGATACGCAATGACAGTTAAATGCTAATGACTTAGACAAATAAGTAAGTAATCCATTTATTTGTTTTTCAGCCCCATTTAAATAGTGTCAATTTGATTTCTGAAGCAAAAAGAGTAATGATAATAAGGACAGGCACTCTGATAATAATGATATGAAACAGAAATCAGCAAGGAAGAATAGTGAAATTTGCTGACCACCTTTAAAAGCAGAGGCACTTGTTCCAAAGACACTAAAGTTCCAAATTTTAGTTTGGAAGACTAAGTGAGAAGACATAGTGAGAAGTTCCAAACAATACCTAAGATTACAAAGTTAGTGAAAAGTTTGGGGCTGTAGTTTCAGCAGAGAGAAGAGTAAGAAGCATAGTAAGGATATAGCAAAGAACAAGCATGGGGAAGAAACAGTGAATCCAGTTTTATCTGGGAAAATGAAGCAATAAAAAGGAGACAAATAATTAAAGATAAAACAGGTTCCTGAGAACAGTAGTAAATGGTTTCTTGCTCATTTCAGTGAGCATTTTAAGAG
>SJYC01075791.1:0-25016 GCA_006408675.1 Madoqua kirkii | reverse complement strand
CACACAAATAAACAAAAGAACAAACAAAACTTAAGCATTCAAAGAACTTTTAATTTTGAATTAATTGGTATCAAAAGAAAATACAATGAAATGCTTTAAAATACATAAAATTTTAGTACCAGAAATAAAACCAAACATATTAATGTAGCACATAGGGAAAAAAAGGAAAAAAAGATAATCACTTAGTGAGAGCTAAGTCACTTCAGTAGTGTCCAACTCTATAACCCCATGGACTGCAGCCCACCAGACTCCTCTGTGCCAGGAATTCCCCAGGCAAGAACACTAGAATGGGTTGCCATGGCCTCCTCCAGGGGGTCTTCCCAACTCAGAAATCCAACCACATCTCTTAAGTCTTCTTCATTGCCTGGGAAGATTTTCTAAATACACACACTGTCATCACAAAAATGAAATCTATTGATTTGCCAAGAGATTGGGACTTCCCAGGTGGCACTAGGGGTAAAGAACTCGCCCTCCAATGCAAGAGACTTAAGAGATGCAGGCCGGATCCCTGGGTCAGGAAGATTCCCCAGAGGAGGGCATGGCAACCCACTCCAGTATTCTTGTCTGGAGAATCCCATGGACAGAGGAGTCTGGCAGTCTAGAGTCCACAAGGTCACACTGAGTTGAACACGACTGAAGTGACTTAGCATGGCATAGCAGCAAAGAGATTAGTGCAAATGACTAAATATTTATCTCTTAAAAAATAAGTGCTATACTAGAACCACTGTGGTTTGGAGAAAAGGGAGAGGAGTCTTCAAGCTTAGGGTACTCTTATAAACAGGTATGTGGGTATATGAGATCAATAAATTTTAATCAGGAGAATGAAATATCTTAATAGAGTAATATGAATGAATGAATCCAATAGAATTTCATGACCTTAGTCTGAGGAAATCAGAGTTTTAAGCATTTCTTTTTCTAACCTTTTATAGAAAAGTATAATTCCCTCAGCTTAACAAAATACACTCAAATAACAATGTGGTTTCCATATATCCAAAGAGGTGGAAAGTTTGACTATACAGAGTCAACATCAGAAGTTAGACCAAAGTATCAGAGCTGGAAGGGATCTTAATCACCACTCAGGAAATACACTGGAAGACAAAGGATTGTTTGAGGCCACAAGGTTAGTAAGTGGTAAATCAGAAGCCCAAAGTGTGATCTCCTAAATTCTGTATGAGTCATCTTCCCACTACACCAACAGTCCCATAAAGCATGACAAAAACAGCCCCCCAAAAAAGAGTTCTGCAGTCAAATAAATGTGTAACACTCATGTTATGCAAACCTTGAGGCCATATGATGTATAATACATTAACAGAATAAAAACTGGGGAAAGTCATATTTTAAGAAAAGTCATTTAACATGCTTTAATCCAGCATGTTCTAAGTGTTTCACAATGGAACTTTTCTTTTTAAAAACAATAATATTAATACTTGTTATCTTCCAAAGATATAAAGCTTAAGAAATGTGACTTCTCCAAATATACATTCCTAATCACTATATGATGTTTCTACTCAGCAACAAGTAGAAATTAGTTCAAGAGAAAAATCAGAATCTCCAAATATCTGAATGAGATTAAGAATTCTAGATAAATACTAAGTATAAGGGTTAGTCCAGGTACTAGTTAAATAAGACAATTATAACAGGACAGAGAAAAACTTGAACTATGTGAGCTAGACTCTGCCAAGAAAATGAAAAGAATCTACATTCCAGAGATTTGAATCAATGGACTAACTTGTTTCTCTACATAGTACTTGTTGATATTTTAATTTGACTTACATAAAATACATGGCTTTAGTACCAAAACTGAGACGGAAGATACCCAATAACATTTACTTTATGTTTGTAAACAAGACATATATATCCTTAAAGCATTTGAGGTCCCAAATTAGACAAAACATTCTTCCTACTCCTCTCAAAAGTAGGAAGTTCACTCTTCTCACTTATTCTCAATGTAAACCACACAAAAAGAGATTGAGGACTCTAGAAAGCTAAAGCTTTCATATTAAAAAAAGCAAGCCCTCAACTAGAGAATGATCACTTGTCTCTTTACTCTTTCTCTCTGTACAGCAAAACTAAAAGCTTTCATAAATTGGTTTTATTTTATTGAATCCAAAGTTAAATATTTTTCTTTCACAATCAATAAAATACCATCAATGTACCAAAAGCAATCAAGAAGAGCCACATTTAAGTACTAACATTTATACTTCAAATAATACAAATCTGAAAGAAACCCTATGGAAGTAATTTTAGATCATCTATGATTTGTTCTTTTTGTGCCTGGTTTACCAACCACTTTGATGGAGTACAAAGTAGCTTAGGCCAAATCAACATAACCTATGCTAGAAATGAGCACATTGCAAGGTTTATTCCAAAACTCTCTGTCAAAATTATCAAGGTTTTTCCATTTATAAAGGAGCAGTCAGGGCAGATCTGCCAAGAAAGAACTAATCAAGTTGTAAATACTAAAACAGGTAGAATAATGAAATAAATACTCAGATATTACCCATTAGAAGGCAAATGAAAACCACCATCTATTCAAAATTATGTTATGGGACTGGCAGGAAGTAGAGAAGAGTAAATAGAGAAAAATATGTAAATATATGCAATATATGTAAAAATTAAAATGTGACTCTAAAGTCCATGCAGCAAACAAGAGTTCTTCAGAGCTCTTTTCTAACCTGCTAAGCCATCTCGCCAGGACCATTTACTCTGTCCCTCCAAGGACAGCCTTGGAGGCAGAGAAGCAGCTGACTGGCTTTTGCTGCCTAGAGTGCAGGTAACAGGGTATCAAGCAAACCAACAGACTTTAGAAAACATTTAGGCCTTTTTTTAACTTCTTTGTGAATAATCTTTACACATTTAACCACCTCTTCCTCAAGATTCCCTCACATATGTTCTTCTCTGTTTTCCTAATATATAGAAATAAAGCAAGTTTATTCCTCAATCCCTACTCTTCGGCCACTCCTTCCACTCTCAGAATTCAATAGCATATCTCCAGTTCCATATACTACTGTGTGTTCCATCATCATTTCACTCACTATATACCTAAAGGGGAACTCATCGCCTTCTCATTACAGTTAATGGGAGGTGAACCTGACTGTCCCAATGTATTTTCCAATACTCTCCAACATGAATTTCTGCTTGGAACAGAATCTACCTCATGATATACTAAGAATATTTGCACTACTATATCTTTGCTTAAGCCATTTCTCTTCCAGATGACCTCTCCCTAGCTGTACTCAATCTTTCCTCCAAAACCCAACTAAAATTCTTTTTCCTTTAGAAAGCCTCCTCTCACTGTTTTAACTCACAGTGCTTTCTCCCTATATCCCTACTTTCATCAAATATGTACTGAACAACCACTTGAGTCCCAGTATTGTGTTGACTATACAAAGAATAAAACAGACTTTCTGACTCTTGAACCTCACATCATTTTAAGAAATGGATAAGCAAACAAGTGGCTGAAATTCAGTGCAATGAATATAATGACAGGAATAAACATGGGTGCGATGATTAGCAGAAAGTAATCGTATCTGCAAGAAGGGATTTCAGGAACTTGGGGGTAAAGGTAGCAAGTGGGGAGGCTCAAGAAGCAGGGGGATATACGATACTTATAGATGATTCACTATGTTGTACAGTAGAAACTAACACAACATTGGAAAGCAATTATCCTCCAATTTAAAAAAGTGAATATGATTTTTACAAAGGGAAGTAGGTAGAAAGGGTAGCCATTCCAGAAGAAAGAAACTGCATAAGAAAAGACATGTGAAATAACATTATCCACCCAAGCAATAAGTAATTTTGTATAAGAATATAAGTTATGAAGGACTAACAAGAGATAGTCAAATCAGTCAATCACAAAGGAAATCAACCTTGAATATTCATTAGAAGGACTGATGCTGAAGCTGAAGCTCCAATACTTTGGCCACCTGAGGTGAAGAGTAGACTCATTAGAAAAGACCTTGATGTTGGAAAAGACTGAAGGCAGAGGGAGAAGGAGGCAGCAGAGGACAAGATGGTTGAATAGCATCACCAACTCAATGGACATGAATCTGAGCAAACTCTGGGAGACAGTGAAGGATAGAGGAGACCTACGTGCCGAAGTCCATGGAGTCACAAAGAGTTGGACAGGACTTAGCAACTGAACAACAGTAAGAGACAAAGTTAAAGATGCCATACAAAGTAGCTTCAAGGGCAGCTAGGAGGCAACAGAGGAACAAGAAAAGAATGGGAGCAGGGGGAGAAAAAGATCAGCTTTACAACTCAGGCACATTCTCTGGGAGCTGAGGAATGGTCAACTGGGAGAAGATAAAGACTAGAAACAGGGAAATCAACATAGATCACTGCTGCTGCTGCTGCTGCTAAGTCGATTCAGTTGTGTCCGATCCTGTGCGACCCCAGAGATGGCAGCTCACCAGACTCCGCCATCCCTGGGATTCTCCAGGCAAGAACACCGGAGGGGGTCGCCAAGTCGCTCAGTCGTGTCCGACTCTTAGTGACCCCATGGACTGCAGCTTACCAGGCTCTTCCATCCATGGGGTTTTCCAGGCAAGAGTACTGGAGTGGGGTGCCATTGCCTTCTAATGGAGTCCAAATAACAACGATGAGAATTTGAATTAAGGTAGCAGCAGATACAGAAGAAGCAGAAGCAATATAGTTTACTGATTTAAATGTTGTATGTGGAAGAGGGAAAGAAAAAAAAATAACTGCAAATATTCTGGTCTTTAAGACTAGACAATGGGATCATTCCAAAAATAGGAACTATGGAAATAGTAAGTTGAAGGCAGGATAGAGAAGATGAGTTAAGTAAACTTGTCAGATATTCAAATAAAAAATGACAGTACAGCACTTCAGAGTTCAACTCTTCTCTTCTTCAGGATAGGAAACATACTTGCCCATTCTTAGAATCCCCCGAGTCCAGATACAACGACATATACACAGAAAACTCAGATAAATGCTTACTATATAAAGGAAAAAAATAATAAAAGAAACTTATGTAAGAATGAGATTTGGCCCAACAAAAGAGAGGGATGTCTGTAAAAGACATAATTTGAATATTCTCCTATTTATTGAAAGGGGTGGGGCATAAGAATCACCTAACTTGAATTATTCACTTAAAAATGTAGCTATTAAAACTTTTACACCTGTCATTACACATGCCATTAAATAAAGTTTTATTGCAAATACAACTTCCAAGGGTACCTAACAATAAGATTCAAAATTCTGTGAATCAAAAAAACAAAGGTTCCTTTCTTTATCAGCCCAATACTGACCTCTAGTGGACTAAAGGAATACATACAAATGGAGAGAGACCTAATACAGACTTCAATCACAGTGTGTTGTATCAGCAAAGAAAAAGAAGGCAAAAAAAAAACCACCTTCTTTGAGTAACCTATGTTTAAATCTAAGCTCTGCAATATATTAATTCTATAACCATGGGTAGGTTCTTCTCAATGCAACATCCCATCTACTCAGAACTGCCACAAGGATTAAATAAGAAATACATGTAAATTATCTTTAAAAATAATTTTTTTAATGTACAGAAGTACTGTGTTTGGGAACAGGCTTCTAGCTCAATGGAATTTAATTTACAGGCTTAATCATTCACTCATTTTTTATAATTTTATTTGTTTATTCACTTTTGGCTGCATTGGGTTTTTTTGCTGCAGGGGCTTTTCTCTAGTTGCAGACAGCGGGGCCTGCTCTAATTGTGGCGGGTGGGCCTCTCATTGAAGTGGCTTCTCTTATTGCCGAGCTTGCACTCCATGGTGCTCGCACGTCAGTATTTGCGGCACGGAGCCTCAGTACCTGCAGCTCCCAGCCTCTAGAGCACGGGCTCGACGGTTTGTGGCACATGGGCTTAGTTGCTCTGTGGCATGTGGGATTTTCCCAGATCAGGGATCAAACTTGTGTCTCCTGTTAGCAATCACATTCTTTACCACTGAGGCACCAAGAAAGCCCCACGTAAAAGATCCTGAATTAAAAGATACGTCCAAGCAAAAGTTTTTGACTTAATATAATCATGAAACAATTATCTCAATAATGTTGTTGAACATCCATTATCCTACACAGATAAAAAATTACATAAATAAAAAAATTTTTGCTCTATGTGATGAGACTTCTTGGGATTTACTCTTATCAACTTTATATAACATAGAGCAGAGCTAATTATATCATATTGTACATTTGTTTTTAAGATACATTAAAAGAAAAAAAACGCTAAAATTTTAAGTTCTACCTGTCTTCCTCTGAATGTGAGATAGGACTCGTTTCACTCTCTACTCTGGAAGCATCAAAGATCTAGCAATATTTAGATATACAATGATTAATGTTATCTAATAGTTCTTCACACTGCCATTCAATTTTGTATTTGTACTATACTGCAGCTATTAGATATCTATACTGCACAGATATCTGTACTCTACCTCACATCCTCTCATGTTCAGCTCTTATTTCAAGTATAATATCAGCAACCAGTCTGGGCAGCCTTGAAAGCATCATATAGTGTAAACTGAAACCAACTTAGCATGTACCCCACGCTTCCAGCTTCCTACCCAGAGGTTTTGCAGACATCACAGTGTGGAATCCCACAACAATTAATTAGCATTCATGATTCTCAACCCAGAAGTGAGGCAAACTTTGACCAAAGAGAGGACAGATACACTCCTCATTTTGTGCCGCCCACAGTGAGTTCCATATAACTTCTCAGAAGTCCGAGGATGAAGGAAGCAAACTGCCCTACAAGTATACCACTGTAAAGTTACAGTGAGTCGCTCAGTCGTGTCTGACTCTTTTGTAATCCCATGGACTGCAGCATGCCAGGCCTCCCTGTCCATCACCAACTCCCTGAGTTTACTCAAACTCAGTACATTGAGTCGGTGATGCCATCCAGCCATCTCATCCTCTGTCATCCCCTCCTCCTCCCACCTTCAATCTTGCCCAGCATCAGGGTCTTTTCAAATGAGTCAGTTCTTCACATCAAGTGGCCAAAGGATTGGAGTTTCAGCTTCAACATCAGTCATTCCAATGAATATTCAAGACTGATCTCCTTTAGGATGGACTGGTTGGATCTCCTTGCAGTCCAAGGGACTCTCAAGAGTCTTCTCCAACACCACAGCTTAAAAGTATCAATTCTTCGCCACTCAGCTTTCTTTATAGTCCAACTCTCACATCCATACATGACTACTGGAAAAACCATAGCCTTGACTAGACAGAACTTTGTTGGCAAAGTCTGCTTTTTAATGTGCTATCTAGATTGGTCATAACTTTTCTTTCAAAGAGTGTCTTTTAATTTCACGGCTGCAATCACCATCTTCAGTGATTTTGGAGCCCCCCAAAATAAAGTCTGCCACTGTTTCCAGTGTTTCCCCATCTATTTGCCATGAAGTGATGGGACTGGATGTCATGATCTTAAGGGTGGTGTCATCCACTTATCTGAGGTTATTGATATTTCTCCTGGCAATCTTGAATTCATCTTGTGCTTCTTCCAGCCCAGCGTTTCTCATGATGTACTCTGCATGTAAGTTAAATAAGCAGGGTGAAAATATACAGCCTTGACATACTCCTTTACCAATTTGAAACCAGTCTGTTGTTCCATGTCCAGTTCTAACTATTGCTTCCTGACCTGCATACAGATTTCTCAGGAGGCAGATCAGGAGGTCTGGTATTCCCATCCTTTCACTGGGTGGGAATGTAAATCAATATAGCCACTGTGGGAAACAGTATGGAGATTTCTTTAAAAAATTAGAGTTGCCATATGATCTGGCCATCCAGCTCCCTTGCATGGAATATTTGCACTTATAGTCTTAGTTGGGAGACTGGAAAATTTTTTTCTAGAGAAATTAACAAAGAACTGTCACAAAGTACTATTTGTATTTCCCAATCAAAGATGTGATTTCCTTTGTAGAATTCCATGAAGTTTGCTACTTGACAAGTCTATGCCCACAGACTTTCCTGTAAACTGTTAAGTAATTTATTACTAAATATGAGTGACTGGCCAAGGATCAATAGATATTTGAGGAAAATATCCAACTGGAAAGAGATACAAAATACCAATATGAGGAAAGAAATAACAACAATAAAAAGTACTAGCTAGATGGAGCAGATAACGTAGAAAACAAAATAACATTTGAAAAATTCAATGGTATCCTAAAAATTTAACATTTGGTTTATTATATAGAAATATTACAAAGATTGCCAGGAATCATACCAATGTTTTCTTCAGTCGTCCCCCAAGGCAACAGAAATAAAATCAAAAATAAACAAATAGGACCTCTTCAAAATTTTAGGCTTTTGCACAGCAAAGGGAACCATGTGCTTAGTTGCTCAGTCATGTCTAACTCTTTGGATCCCATGGACTTTAGCCTGCCAAGCTCCTCTGCTATAGGGATTTTCTAGGTGAAAATACTGGAGTGAGTTGCCATGCCCTCCTCCAGGGGATCTTCCCAACCCAGGTTTTCTGCATTGTAGGTGGATTCTTTACTATCTGAGCCACCAGGGAGGCCCAGAGGAAACCATGAACAAAACAAAACAAAACAAAAAAACCTGCAGACTGGAAAAAAAAAGTTTGTGCATGATCCAAATGACAAGCGGTTAGATTTCCAGATACACAAACAGCTCATATATCTCAATAACAAAAAAAACCCAAACAATCTAATCAACTAATGGACAGAAAACCTCAATAGCAACTTCTCCAAAGAAGACATATATATGGCCAGTGGCACATAGAAAGATGCTCAACACTGTTAATTATTAGAGGAATGCAACAGAAGTACAATGAGGAACTACCTCATAATGATTAGAACGGCCATCAACAGATGCTGGAGAAGGGAAAGGCTACCCACTCCAGTATTCTGGCCTGGAGAGTTCCACGGACTGTATAGTTCATGGGGTCACAAAGAGTCAGACACTGAGTCACTGCGTGACTTTCACTTTCACCTTATTAAGACACCTTGTAACATAAGTTTGAGAGTGTTCCCTCTTCAATTTATTAGAAGAATTTAGAACAACTGATGTTAACTCTTCTCTAGATTTTGGGAGGCATTTTATTACTGTTTCAATCTCCTTACTCAGAATTGATCCTTTCACATTTCCTGTTCTTCCTGATTCATTATTGCTAACTTGTTCAGCAGTGTGTTGTTTACTTTCCACACATCTATACATTTGCCAATTTTCCATCTGTTATTGACTTCAAATTTCATAGCATTGTAATTAGGAACACAGCATAATTTTATAACAGTATAAAAAATATCCTTTTTTTAGTATAATCTCAGTCTTCTTACACTGGCTTAGATTTGTTTTATGAACTAACATGTAATCTACCCTGCAGAATGCTCTGTGTACACTTCAGAAGAATATGTATTCTATTGTTAGATGGAATAAACTTTATATGCTTTTTTAAGTCTATTTGGTCTTAGGTTTAGTGCAAGTCCAATGGTTCCTTACTGATTTTTCTGTCTGGGATTTCTGTCTGGGAGATCTATCCATTGCCCAAGTCAGGTATTTAAGCCCCCTATTACTATTGTATTGCTGTCTCTTTCTTCCTTCAGAACTGTTAAATTTGTTTAACATATGTAGATGCTTTCTTGACATTAGATGTATCACAACTCTGTTTCTGCCAAAGATTTATTATGTCCTGTTCAATCTCATTATAAACTAATGAAATGATAGCAAATATCATCAGAAAAATAAAAACTATGTAGAACAACCAAAGTAAATTCTATGACTGAAAAATAAAATATCTGAAATAAAGACTTCACCATTTAAAGCACTTAACAGTCAAAAAAAGATAGTGAACTTGAAGATAGAACAATAGAAATGATCAAATTAGGAAAAAAATAAATAAAAGATTAAAAAAGCAAACAAACATGAAAAACAAAGCCTGCATAATATGGAAGACACTATCAAAAAGTCTAACCTAAATAGTACCAGAGTTCTAGAACAAAAAGGAGAAACAATATAGTGACGAAAAAGAATCCGAAAAAACAATAGGTGAAAATTTCCCACATTTTATATAAGACATAAAGTACCAGAGTCAAGAAGCTTAATAAATCCCAATGGGAACACCATAGTCAAACTACTGAAAATCAAAGATCAAGAGAAAAATTTAAAAGCCACTGGGAAATAAAACACTGTATTATATACTGCAGAAAAACAATACAAATGACTACTGATCTCTTATCAGAAACTGCAGAGTTCAGAAAGCAATAGAAATAAAAATAAAACTGAAAAATTAGCAACTTTGAATTCTAAATCCAGGAAATATCCTTCAGAAAATTAAATGAGGTTAAATTTGCCCCCTAAAATAAATGTTGAAGTCCTAAACATCTCAGAATATGATGTTATTTAGAAATAGGATAACTGCAGGTGTATATAAGATGAAGTAATATTGCAGCAGGCTGAATCTTTAATTCAATATGATTGGTGTCCTTTTAAGATGAGAAGAAGACATAGAAGATATAGAGATGAGAAGAGATAGAAGAGATAGAGGAAAACATTAGGTGATAATTGACTCATATTAAAGTGATATAATTGCAAGGCAAGGAATGCTAACACTGTCGGCAAAACATGAGAAGAAAGGAAGACACAAGGACACAGGACCCTACTGACATTTTTATTTTGAACTTGTAGCATCCAGACCTGTGAGACAGTACAAAAGATCATGTCATCTGGTTCCATCACTTCATAGTGAATAGATGGGGAAAAATGTGAATAGTAATATACTTTATTTTCTTGGGCTCCAAAATCACTGTGGACAGTGACTGCAGCCATGAAATTACAAGACGCTTGCTCCTTGGAAGGCAAGTTATAACAAACCGAGACAGTGTACTAAAAAGCAGAGACATCACCTTGCCGACAAAGGTCCACATAGTCAAAGCTATGGTTTTTCCAGTAGTCATGTACAGATGTGAGAGTTGGACCATAAAGAAGGCTGAGCGCTGAAGAATTGATGCTTTTGAACTGTGGTGCTAGAAAAGAATCTTCAGAGTTCCTTGGAAAGTAAGGAGATCAAACCAGTTGATCCTAAAGGAAATCAACCCTGAATATTCATTGGAAAGACTGATGCTGAAGCTGAAGCTCCAATACTCTGGCCACCTGATGCAAACAGCCAATTCACTGAAAAGACCCTGATGCTGGGAAAGATTGAAGGCAGAAGAAGGGGGCGACAGAGGATCAGATGGTTAGATAGCATCATCGACTCAATGGACATGAGTTTCAGCAAACTCCAGGAGATAATGAAGAAAATGGAAGTCTGATGTGCTACAGTCCATGGGGTCACAAAGAGTCAGACACAACTGAATGAACAACCCTGAATATTCATTGGAAAGACTGATGCTGAAGCTGAAGCTCCAATACTCTGGCCACCTGATGCAAACAGCCAATTCACTGAAAAGACCCTGATGCTGGGAAAGATTGAAGGCAGAAGAAGGGGGCGACAGAGGATCAGATGGTTAGATAGCATCATCGACTCAATGGACATGAGTTTCAGCAAACTCCAGGAGATAATGAAGAAAATGGAAGTCTGATGTGCTACAGTCCATGGGGTCACAAAGAGTCAGACACAACTGAATGATTGAACAACAACAAAAACCTAGTTTTTGGTATTTTGTTAAGGCAGCCCTAGAAAACTAATACAGGAATGAAAACAAAAGGAAAACATTTTCAGATAAAAGAAAACAAAGGCAATGTAAGACCAACACATCTGTACCATAAAAGTGCTAAAGAAAGTTTTTCAGGTTGAAAGCAAACGATTCCAGTAAATGATTCTCAAAAATGAATGAATCGAATTGAAAATGCAAAACAGTTTAGCAATCATAAGAGAAGAGAGGCTGCTTTTCTAATACAGAGTGATTGAGGAAAGTATCTTTCATAAAGTGGCACTTGCATTTCAGACATTAGTACTTATTTATTTAATAATCATAGAGGCTTAAGAAAACAGATATGCATGTGAACAATATTTTGATCTTGAATTCCTACATATATTTTATACTATTGGAAACATTATTATATATTCTAATATCTGGCAGGACAATATCTAACATGTTAATATTATTTCAAGAAACCTTTAATCATTTTCAAATACAACATTCTTTTCAGAATGCCAATAACCTGGATTCCCAGGTGGTGCAGTGGTAAAGAATCCACCTGCCAGTGCAAGATGCAGGAGACATAAGTCTGAACCCCGGGTTGAGAAGATCCCCTGGAGTAAGAAATGGCAACCCACTTCAATATTCTTGCCTGAAAAAGTCCATGGACAGTGAGCAGGGTGGACTACATTCCATGGGGTCACAAAGAGTCGGACATGACTGAGCAACTAAGCGTGCACACACACACACACACCTGAAGATAGGCATATTATGGTAGTCTTGCTACATGTCAAACACAGTAAATGATCACGCAGTATCATTTACACACTATTCTAAGATAGCTGGTCAATGGATAAACTAAATTTCAAGATAATCTTTAACATTATTTTTGAAAACAGCATTAACTTTCCTCCACAATTTTTTTTCACATATCAGTTTGAATTTTATATCTCTTTATCAATGTCAATTTTAGGTGGCTATAATAATGACATTCAAATATAAAAAATATAAGTAAAGCTGGGAAGAAAAATAATTCAACAGTAGGAAGTAGTGCCAAGCTGCTTAATATTTTACTCCCAGAAAAGATGTCATGTATAAGCAAGGTTTCCTCTAAGGAGCATCCCATATTACAACAGAAAAGGGCCAGAAATAGTTATAATTTAAACTGTTGGTTCAATCACTATTTCAACTGAACCAACAGTTTCAATTATAACTATCAACATAGACACCAATTTTTACAGGCTAAATTCTCCAATCAAAACATACAGAATGGCTAAATGGATTTTTCTTTTAGAGACTATATGTTGCCTACAAAAGAATCACTTCATAAGTAAGGACACAAACAGACTGAAAGTAAAAAGGATGGAAAAATACATTCTGTACAAACAGAAATTATAAGAAAGCTGGTATAGCTATACTCATGTGAGAAAAAATAATCTCTAAAAGAAAAACTGTAATAAAAGACAAAGAGAGAAACTACATAACAATAAGGGGGCTAATCCAAAAAGAAGATATAACATTTATTAATATGTATGCATCCACCATAGAAGAACCAAAATATATAAAGCAAATGCTAATGAACTTAAAGAGAAAATTAACAGCAATATGATAATGGTAGGAGACTTTAACACCACACTTACAGCAATGGATACATTGTCCAGACAGAAAATCATTAAGAAAATGTCATTAGATCAGAGAGACAAAATAGATTTATATATAACACTTCATTCAAAAGCAACAAAATATACATTCTTCTCAAGTGCACATGGAAGATTGTCCAGGATAAATCACATGTTAGAGCAAAAATCAAATTTCAGTAAATTTAAGAAGACTGAAATAATTCAAGTATCTTTTCCTACCACTATGAAATGAAAATAAAAATTAATTATAAGGAACAAACTAAAAAAAAACACTAAAACATGGAATTAAACAACATGTTAATTATATTCAACAATGAAAAGCTGAAAGCTTTTTCTCTAAGATCGGGAATAGGACAAAGATGCCCACTCTCCTCACTTGTATTCAACATAGCATTAGAACTCCTAGTAACAGCAATTAGGAAAGAAAATGAAATAAAAGACATACCAACTGGAAAGGAAGAAACAAAACTGTCATTATTTGCAGATGACATGGTATTATATGTAGAAAAACCTAGACTCCACCAAAAGACTATGTGAACTAATAAATGACTTCACAAAAGCTGGAGGATACAAAACTGATATTCAAAAATCTGTTATATTTTATTCATAAATAATAAACTATCAGAAAGAGAAATCAATCAACAATTGTGATGCAATACAACTACATCAAAAAGAGTGTCTATAAATGAATTTAACCACGGAGGTAAAAGATCTGAAAACTGAAGAAAACACAAATACGTAAAAAGCATCCCACAGTCATGGATTAGAAGAATTAATACTGTTAAAACGTCTACACTTTCCTTTAAAAAAAAAAGTCCATACTCCCCAAAGAAAAGTTCATATTTAATGAAATACCTATCAAAAATCCAATGGCATTTTTCAATAAATGAGAACAAATAATTCCAAAATCTGTACAGAAACATAAAAAATCCTGCATAGCCAAAGCAATCTTAGGACCTAAGAACAAAGCTGGAGGTACATGCTCCCTGGTTTCAAACTACTCTACATAGCTATAATAATAAAAAGAGCATAGTATTTGCATAAAACCAGACACACAGATCAGTGGAACAAAAAAGAGAGCTTATATATAAACCCATAGATATATGATCAATTAATTTACACAAAGAAAGCAAGAATATACAATGGGGAAATTCTAGTCCCTTTAATAAAGGATGTTGGAAAAACAGGACAACTATACACAAAAGAATGAAACTGAAGTTTTACCATATACAAAAGCTGATATTATATCATACAAAAAATAACTTAAAATGGATTAAAGTTTAAATGACATACTTGAAACCATAAAACCCCTACAAAAATCAAGTACTAAGCTCCTTGATATCAGTCTTAAGAGATGATTTTTGCACCTGATTCCAAAGGCAAGGGAAACAAAAACAGAAATAAATAAATGGGACAACATTTATTAAAAGGCTTCTGCATAGCAAAGGAAATAGTCAACAAAATGAAGAAGATATGTGTAAATCATATCTCCAACAAGGGGTTAGCATCCAAATATATAAAGATCACATATATATAAACAACAACAACAAAAAAAAACAGTCCAGTAAAAAAAAATGGGGAGAGAATCTGAATAGACATTTTTCCAAATAAGATAAAAAGATGCTCAACAGGCACATGGGAAAATGTTTAGCATCATGAATCATCAGGGAAATGCAAAGCAAAACCATAGTGAGATATCACATGACAACTGTCAGAATGGCTACTATCAAAAAGACAAGAAATAACAAGTGTTGGCAAGAATGTGCAAAAAAGAGACCCTCATGTACTCTTGGTAGGAATGTAAATTGGGAGGCAACTATGGAAAACAGTATGAAGGTTCTTCATAAATAAGAAAAATAGACATACTGTATGATTCAGTGATTTCACAACTGAAAACCAATCTAAAGAAAACAAACATATAATTTGAAATGATATAAAAGAAAATGAAATAAAAGACATACCAACTGGAAAGGAAGAAACAAAACTGTCATTATTTGCAGATGACATGGTATTATATGTAGAAAAACCTAGACTCCACCAAAAGACTATGTGAACTAATAAATGACTTCACAAAAGCTGGAGGATACAAAACTGATATTCAAAAATCTGTTATATTTTATTCATAAATAATAAACTATCAGAAAGAGAAATCAATCAACAATTGTGATGCAATACAACTACATCAAAAAGAGTGTCTATAAATGAATTTAACCACGGAGGTAAAAGATCTGAAAACTGAAGAAAACACAAATACGTAAAAAGCATCCCACAGTCATGGATTAGAAGAATTAATAATTTTATTCATAAATAATAAACTATCAGAAAGAGAAATCAATCAACAATTGTGATGCAATACAACTACATCAAAAAGAGTGTCTATAAATGAATTTAACCACGGAGGTAAAAGATCTGAAAACTGAAGAAAACACAAATACGTAAAAAGCATCCCACAGTCATGGATTAGAAGAATTAATACTGTTAAAACGTCTACACTTTCCTTTAAAAAAAAAAGTCCATACTCCCCAAAGAAAAGTTCATATTTAATGAAATACCTATCAAAAATCCAATGGCATTTTTCAATAAATGAGAACAAATAATTCCAAAATCTGTACAGAAACATAAAAAATCCTGCATAGCCAAAGCAATCTTAGGACCTAAGAACAAAGCTGGAGGTACATGCTCCCTGGTTTCAAACTACTCTACATAGCTATAATAATAAAAAGAGCATAGTATTTGCATAAAACCAGACACACAGATCAGTGGAACAAAAAAGAGAGCTTATATATAAACCCATAGATATATGATCAATTAATTTACACAAAGAAAGCAAGAATATACAATGGGGAAATTCTAGTCCCTTTAATAAAGGATGTTGGAAAAACAGGACAACTATACACAAAAGAATGAAACTGAAGTTTTACCATATACAAAAGCTGATATTATATCATACAAAAAATAACTAAAATGGATTAAAGTTTAAATGACATACTTGAAACCATAAAACCCCTACAAAAATCAAGTACTAAGCTCCTTGATATCAGTCTTAAGAGATGATTTTTGCACCTGATTCCAAAGGCAAGGGAAACAAAAACAGAAATAAATAAATGGGACAACATTTATTAAAAGGCTTCTGCATAGCAAAGGAAATAGTCAACAAAATGAAGAAGATATGTGTAAATCATATCTCCAACAAGGGGTTAGCATCCAAATATATAAAGATCACATATATATAAACAACAACAACAAAAAAAAACAGTCCAGTAAAAAAAAATGGGGAGAGAATCTGAATAGACATTTTTCCAAATAAGATAAAAAGATGCTCAACAGGCACATGGGAAAATGTTTAGCATCATGAATCATCAGGGAAATGCAAAGCAAAACCATAGTGAGATATCACATGACAACTGTCAGAATGGCTACTATCAAAAAGACAAGAAATAACAAGTGTTGGCAAGAATGTGCAAAAAAGAGACCCTCATGTACTCTTGGTAGGAATGTAAATTGGGAGGCAACTATGGAAAACAGTATGAAGGTTCTTCATAAATAAGAAAAATAGACATACTGTATGATTCAGTGATTTCACAACTGAAAACCAATCTAAAGAAAACAAACATATAATTTGAAATGATATGTAACTTCTATGTTCACTGCAACATTATTTATAAAAATCAAGACTTGGAAACAACCTAAATGACCACTGATAAATGACAAATCAATGGATAAAGAATGTGTGTGTGTGTGTGTGTGTGTGTGTGTGTGTGTGTGTGTGTGTAATGGACTCAGTTATGAGGCTTCTCAAGTGGCTCAGTGGTAAAGAAACCACCTGCAAATGCAAGAGCCGTAGGAGACACAGGTTCAATCCCTGGATCGGCAGGATCCCCTGGAGGAGGAAATGGCAACCCACTTCAGTATTCTTGCCGGGATAATCCCACGGACAGACGAGCCTGGCAGGCTACAGTCCATGGGGTCACAGAGTCGGACACAACTTAGAAACTGAGTCCTGAGCACACAGGCACACACACACAGTCATACAAAAGAATGAAATCTTTCCATTTGTGACAATATGGATGGACAGAATCGAGGACAGAATTATGAGGACAGAATTCTTCAGGACAGAATTATGCTGTGGAATAAGTAAAACAGAGAAAAAACAATACCACATGATTTCACTTATATGTGGAATCTAAAAACAAAACAAGCAAGCAAAAAAACAATACCCAGACTCATAGATACAGAGAAGACATTGGTGGTTACCATAGGGTAGGGGAAGCGAGGCATGACTGGAGATGAGATTGGAGGATCATGGAAAATCAACCTACAGATATAAAATAAATAAGTGATGGGGACATAAAGTACAGCATGGAGAATAAAGTCAATAATATTGTATTAGCTTTGTATGTCGATAGACTGTATCCAACGCTATGGTGCTCACCTAGCAATGTATACAAAAGTCAAACTACTATGTTGTACACTAGAAACTAAGATTGCATGTCAATTATATTTCAATGAAAGAAAGTGTCACTAAGTAATACAAGGTCACAATATATTTCCAAGGTAGACAACAACCTATTATTCTCAACATCCCTTTCATTTCTTCTATATTAGGCTTACAGAGAAAATGTCTTCTTTTTTTCTGGTTCACTTAAATACCTATAGTCAAAAGCCAGGTAAGAAACACAAAAAACAGGATAAAATTAAGTGTGGTAGAAAGTATAAATAAAATCAAGAGAACCTGAGATTTACTCTTGAACAGGAAGAATTATTTCAAAATTATCTCTTCTACTAATTCACCCTTTCAGCAAAATAGTAATTCTGTATGTATCTTTACCAGTCTTTATCCACTGCCTTCCTTCCAGGAAACTAGGTAATTCATGACTTTTGCCCAAGCCTTTAAATTCTGGAATGAATTTCTAATAAAATGTATTCATGTAATAAAATGTATTAGATCTCAAGAGCTATCAGAAGTAGAGGAGGTAACAATCTTTCCAAAATGTCGGAGGTATAAGTCATTTACCCAAAGACAAATATTGTTGCCATATTTTTTCATCCCTTCCAAACTCTCATGATTGTTTGTTATTTGTTTGAGTACAGGTGACAGTGAGAAGGGATCTGAGAAGGGAGTAGGAGAAGGGGCAATAATGTTCAGCTCAGTTCAGTTGCTCAGTCGTGTCCGACTCTTTGCGACCCCATGAATCGCAATGCGCCAGGCCTCCTTGTCCATCACCGACTCCCGGAGTTCACTTAGATTCACGTCCATCGAGTCAGTGATGCCATCCAGCCATCTCATCCTCTGTCGTCCCCTTCTCCCCCTGCCCTCAGTCCCTCCCAGCATCAGTCTTTTCATCTAAAAAACAAAAACTTTTATATCACTACTAATAGAACAAAGGACAAAAGCTTCTCATTCCAACATTATATTGAAGATTCCAATCCAATATAACACTTCCCTTCAGATGTACAATTATGGTTTTCTCTCAGCAGTAACCTATCACAAAAAGAGGAATCCAATTAGGCCTCAGTTTTGAACTGTCTGTCAGAATTTTTTTTCAAGACAGATTTCTTCACAAGGAAGTTACTACTAAGGAATTACTATGACAAAACAAAATGGCATGACTAAAAAGAAAAAATACTGGTCAGAGTCATGAGATTTAACTTGTAGTTCTAAGTGCTACTCAATACTTACATGACCCTATATGATTTTGGTTTGCTGAAAGGAAGATGAAAATTTTGAGAGTCTAAAGATATATACTGATTATTTCAACACCTGAAACAACAAGCTCATTTAAAAGGAGATAGAAAAAAAAAATTATCAGACTCTGAAAACAAAAAAGTAAAGGGATCCGTTTTTCTTAAGTACCAGAACTCTTTCCACCAAGATAGAAGATACAAAGTTAATAACTGCTATAATAACATGCAAAAAGTCTGAATCAAAATAGTAACCATCAGTTCAGTTCAGTTCAGTTCAGTCACTCAGTTGTGTCCGACTCTTTGGGACCCCATGAATTGCAGCATGCCAGGCCTCCCTGTCCATCACCAACTCTTGGAGTTCACTCAAACTCACGTCCATAGTTCTAAGTAAATAGCAAATTTTTCCCCTTCCATTTTCTTCTATAATGTAATACAAAGTGCTCTGGATTTCTTAAATATTATCAAATAGAAAATATTCAACAATATACATTGAATATTTAAAACACTTAGGAACACAGACTAGATAAAGAAAACGAATCCTTTGTTAAAAGTTTTAAATTTTGAAAAAACCAGAATATTAAGGTATACTTGTTTACTTTGTATCTAATAGGTCCAGTAAGATATATTGTCTACCTAAATATTAATATTCCCCTAGCAAAATTAAGGAGTCTAAAAACAAGTTGCTCTAAGTACGGGCATTAAGTCACTAGAACTACTTCCCATGTCTACCTACATATGCTTTTCTCTTCATGGCTCTGTATCAAGTAAATGATTTAGCAGATCCAACTCAACTTACTTGGCATAGTATTGAATGAAAAAAAAAAAATGATGTGTTACAAACCCACAATTATATTTCAACATTCTGTTTCAAATAAAGATTTCTGTAAGAAGTACAATTAAGAGAAGAAATTTAAAGACCACATCAAAGTGAAGAGTAATACTCTAAACTGCACTCTAAAGAAGGGAGAATGATGAAGGAAGCCAATTTTTAGCAGAGGAAACCCATACCTTTAGTGTGGTTTACTAGGAAAGACATGGTATGCTTCTCCTATCCTGTAAATTACCTTGATTTTGGGGCACGATTCTGGGACTGCAGTAAGATTACTGGATATAACTCACTGGCTAGAAGAGTGATAATGAGATCAAAGATGGGGAAATCAAATGTATATAAGGCAACTGCTCATACCAAAAAATTCCATACAAGGAAAAATTTAGTTATGATCCTAGTAAAATTCATATACAGTATATATAAACTATTGGTAATAAAGCCAATCTGGAAAAATAATATAGAGAGCATTGTAGTTTATAATATAAATAGGAATGTTATGAAAACACTAAGCTTAAGTCCATATTCTAAGATAAAGATTGCTTTTAAAAAAACTATAAAGAGAGCTAATCTTTGAATAGGAATATTTCCCAAAAAATTCCATAAATTACTATTCTGCACTTGATTCATTTACTCCAGAAACAATGAAAATTACAACGAAAACATTGCAAAAATTAACATTTCCAAAACTAAGCTTCAACTACTTTGACAATTTTTCATTAAAACGTCAAAGGTTCTAAGCAAAACATTCCCTTCAGTTTACATGAGAGTCCCTAGCACTGTAACTGGCACAGGGTAAAATGAGCAATGATATTTGAAAAATAACAACTTATCTCTTCCTTCCATAAAATAATGTTTCCTTGGCCTATCAATTACTTTCTATCAACAAGAAAATATACTTTTCATGAACCACACTAGACAGGTATTAAGAATATCTGTCTAGATAGGAGGAAATAACCTATCCTCCTAGAAGGAACCTACCTCAACATAGTAAAGGTTATATATGATAAACTACAGCAAACATTATTCTCAATGGTGAAAATTGAAAGCATTCCCACTATGATCAGGAACAAGACTAGGATATCCACTTTCACCACTAGTATTCAACATAGTTCTGCAAGTCCTAGCTACAGCAATCAGAGAAGAAAACAAATGAAAGGAATCCAGAATGGAAAAGAAGTAAAGCACTCACTATTTGCGGATAACATGATTCTATACATAAAAAACCCTAAAGATAGTATCAGAAGATTACTAGAACTAATCAGTGAATTTAGCGAAGTTGTAGGATACAAAATCAACACACAGAAATCACACATTTCTATATACTAACAATGAAAAATCAGAAAGAAAAATTAAGGAATCAATCTCATTCACCATTGCAACAAAAAATTAAATATCTAGGAATAATCTTACCTAAGCAGATGAAATAATTGTATACAGAAAATTATAAGACACTATGAAAGAAATCAAAGATGACATAAACAGATAGATATTTCATGTTCCTGAGTAGGAAAAAACAATATTGTGAAAATGACTATACTGCCAAATGCATTCTACAGATTTAATGTGATCCCTGACAAATTACCAATGGCATTTTTAACAGAACTAGAACAAAAAATTTCATAATTCTTATGGAAACACAAAAGACCCCAAATAGCCAAGGCAGGCCTGAGAAAGAAGAATGGAGCTGGAGGAATCAACCTTACTGATTTCAAATTATACTGTAAAGCTACAGTCATCAAGACAGTATGGTACTGACACAGAAACAGAAATAAAGATCAATGCAACAAGATAGAAAGCCCAGAAATAAACCCAAGCACCTATGGGTACCTTACTTTTGACAAAGGAAGCAAGGATATACAATGAGGCAAAGACAGCCTCTCCAGTAAATGGTGCTGGGAAAACAACAGCTAAATGTAAAATAATGAAATTAGAACACTTCCAAACGCCATACATAAACTCAAAATGGATTAAAGACCTAAATGTAAGACCAGAAATTAAAAAACTCTTAGAGGAAAGCACAACACTCCATGACATAAAGCAAAGCAAGATCCTCTGTGACCCACCTCCTACAGTAATGGAAATTAAAACAAAAGTAAACAAGTGGGACCTGGTTAAACTTAAAAGCTTTTGCACAGCAAACTATAAGCAAGGTGAAAAGACAGCCCTCAGAATGGGAGAAAATAATAGCAAATGAAACAACTGACAAAGAATTAATACCAGAAAAACAAACAACCCAATCAAAAAGTGGGAAAAAGACCTAAATAGACACTTCTCCAAGGAAGACATACAGATAGCTAACAAACACATGAAAAGATGCTCAATATCACTCATTATTAGAGAAATACAAATCAAAACTACCATGAGATATCACCTCACACTGCTCAGAATGGCCATCATCAAAAAGTCAACAAACAATAAATGCTGGAGAAGGTGTGGAGAAAAGCAAACACAGTTGCACTGTTGGTGGGAATGTAAATTGATACAACCACTATGGAAGATGGTATGGAGATTCCTTGAAAAACTAGGAATAAAACCACCGTACGACCCAACAATCCCACTCCTACGCATATACCCTGAGGAAACCAAAATTGAAAAGGATACATGTATCCCACTGCTCACTGCAGAACTATTTACAGTATCTAGAACATGGTATCAACCTAGATATCCATCAATGGATGAATGGATGAAGAAGTTGTGTATATATATATATATATATAAAGGAATATTACTCAGCCATAAAAAGGAATGCATCTAAGACAGTTCTAATGAGGTGGATGAACCTAGAACCTATTATACAAAGTGAAGTGTGTCAGAAAGAAAAAGATAAATATCATATTCTAACACATATATACGGAATCTGGAAAGATGGTGCCAAGGAATTTGTTTGCAGGGCAACAGTGCAGAGATGGGCATGGGGAATAGACTTATGGCCATGGGCAGAGTGGAGGAGAGGGTGGGATGTATGGAGGGAGAGACATGGAAACTTACATTACCATGTGCAGGGTGGAGAGCCAGTGGGAATTTGCTGTGTGGCTCAGGAAACTCAAACAGGGTCTCTGTGTCAGCCTGGAGGGGTGGGATGGGGCGGGAGGTGTGGGGGGAGTTTTGGAAGAGAGAGGATATTATGTATAACCATGGCTGATTCATGTTGAGGTCTGATAGAAAACGGCAAGGTTCTGTAAAGCAATAATCCCTCAATAAAAAATTTTTTAAAAATCAAAGGTGTATAGGGTGTAAAGCAGAGTACAGGAGAAACCAAGCATGAGTTTCCAGGTTCCTCTACAAGTGGAATCAAATGGACAACCCATCATGGTCCCAGGAACAGTATGTGACAATATGTATGAAATATGGTCAACCAACAAAACTCCTTTGAGACTTAATATTGAGGGTTTTTATTGGGTGTCATGTAGGCAGGAAGCAATCATGTGACTGACCTTAGCTATTCAGTTTCCAACTCCTTTTTCCCTAAGAAGTCAAACTTATTTGGCATGGCCCAGGGCCCCAGGCAAACAAAAGCAAGCGTTCCTCATAAATGGCACAGTACCAACAATCCTGCAAAGACTTGCTTATCAGGCTGCATATTTCAATGGCTCAGAGGTTTTCTTCCAAGAACTGATCAAAAGCCAGTCTTTAAGATTTAGAAGTTGTAGAATTAGGACAATGTAGGCCTCCTGGGTTAACCTTTTCTTTATTTTTCTTCTGAATGGTGATTTTTTTTTGATTGGAGGATAATTGCTTTACAATATTGTGATGGTTCAGAGAAGGCAATGGCACCCCACTCCAGTACTCTTGCCTGGAAAATCCCATGGACAGAGGAGCCTGGTAGGCTGCAGTCCCTGGGGTAGCTAAGATGAGACATGACTGAGTAACTTCACTTTCACTTTTCACTTTCTTGCATTGGAGAAGGAAATGGCAACGCACTCCAGTGTTCTTGCCTGGAGAATCCCAGGGACGGGGGAGCCTGGTGGGCTGCCATCTATGGGGTCGCACAGAGCTGGACACGACTGAAGCAACTTAGCAGCAGCAGCATTGTGATGGTTTCTACCATGCATCGGCATGAATCAGCCATAGGTGACATGTCCCCTTCCTCTTGAACCTCCTTTCCACCTTCGTCCCCATCCCATCCCTCTGGGTTGTCACAAGAGCACTGGCTTTGGGTTCCCATTTTCTTACAGTGAATTACTACTGGCTATGTATTTCACATATGGAGTATATATGTTTCAGTGCTGCTCTCTTGGATCATCCTGCCTTCTCCCTCCCCTACTGTGTCCAGGAGTCTGTTCTCTATGTGTGCATCTCCATTTTTGCCCTGTGGATGGGTTCATCAGCACCACCTTTCTAGATGGATTAACCTTTTCCACATGAGTGCTATGACAGCTTCATCTACTGGAAAGCTGCGGGGGTGGGGGGATGGGCATGGTGCTGATTTCCAAACTCTTATGTTTTCCATCTTTATTGGGAAAAAAAATACCAGGACAGCAAGCTGCTGCTGCTACTAAGTCACTTCAGTGGTGTTTGACTCTGTGCGACCCCACAGACGGCAGCCCATTAGGTTCCCCTGTCCCTGGGATTCTCCAGGCAAGAACACTGAAGTGGGTTGCCATTTCCTTTGTGAAAGTAAAGTCGCTCAGTCGTGTCCGACTCTGTGCATCCCCATGGACTGCAGCCTACCAGGCTCCTCCATCCATGGGATTTTCCAGGCAAGAGTACTGGAGTGGGTTGCCATTGCCTTCTCTGAGGACAGCAAGAGCATATCTCTCTTACCCACTTCTTTACGAAGTCCAGCAGGAAAAGGAGCAGCATAATTATCATGTAGTCAACCTACAAAAGACTGCTAAATATAAAAACCATAAACCAGCTCATAAACAAATTAAAAAATTGAACATAATTTCTCACAACACTGAGTTTTGATAAACCATAGTAGACAGTTACAGAATAAAGAGAACGTACTTCTATTACTTATTCTTAAGTGCCACAGGAAAAAGAATAGCAATAACTGCAATTTAGCCAATCTATGGACATGAGTTTGAGTGAACTCTGAGAGCTGGTGATGGACAGGGAGGTCTGGCATGCTGCAATTCATGAGGTTGCAAAGAGTTGGACACGACTGAGCGACTGAACTGAATTGAACTGAGCCAATCTATGAAAGACCCAACATTATAAATATAATCTAGTTTATGAAAATTAACAGGCCACTACAAATGCCACACAAAAATCAAGCAGTAAACTGTAAGATTTAATCTCAGTGACATTATTAAAATTTCCAATTTGGACTCTACA
>SJYC01075790.1:0-11251 GCA_006408675.1 Madoqua kirkii | reverse complement strand
ACTCTACATTGAAAAAAAGTGATATTAAATGTCTCATTCTTATCCACAAAAGAAACTAGTGATGCTTGTTTAAAAAAAAAAAAAATTGCCTCTTGGTGATGATCATTGCCAAATGATTGACTATGAAATAGCTAGAAGAAAGTTAAGATTAACTCTGAGGTTCTATTTACTGCATATATTAAGTTATGATGTTTTATGAGTATTTTTAATGGACTAAGATATACTATTTTAATATATCATATTATAATATATTGGAATTATATTTTTAAAAAATATTACCAACAGTAGGCGTTGTATAAGAAGAAAAAGAGAACAAAGTTAACAAAAAATGACATCAAGAAGAGCTCAGGCCCAAAGACCCATTTAAAACTTATAAAATCATCAGAAGGACATGTATTCTCTTATTGCTAGGTGTAAAATGATACATTTACACGTGCTTCTGTTTCTAGTTTTAATTTAACAACCAGGTGTTTCTCCAGATATTAAAGGTTCTTATGCATCCTCGCTCAAGAATTTTGTTATCACATCACATGTCTATTCCAGTAAGGATAACCAATGTTATATTTATAAAATGTGTAAAGCAGAGGAATTATAAATAATTTTGAACCTAGCAATATGTAGCAAATAAAAAGAGGGAATATAAAATGTTTACTAATAGAGGAATGGATCAGAAAAACTAATGGCAAATTAAACAACATAAAAGAGGCTTAACTGATAGCTTAGTGGGTAAGGAGTTGGTCTGTAATGCAGGAGACACAGGAGATGCAAGCTCCATCCCTGGGTCAGGAAGATCTCAAGGAGGAAGAAAACAGCAACCCACTCCAGTATTCTTTCCTGAAAATTCCCATGGACAGAGGAGCTTGGTGGGCCACAGTCCAAAGGGTCACAAAGAGTCAGACACAACTAAGTGACTAAGCCCACAGGCATTCAACAAGAATGTAAAGAAATATTATCCAATAAATATTTCAAAGGCATGTCTTTAAAGGATATTTAGTTATATGGAAAAATATTCTTAATATTAAGTATAAAAAATAAGAGATATAATTAATATAGATAATATCAAAATTTTATAAAACATTTGTCAATATAAACAACTGTATGGGAATATGCACCTTAGACCATGGTAAGCTGGATAACTAGATATGAATAACTGAACAAAATATAAAAGTCAACTGCTTAAAGACTTCAGAAAGTTAACATGATAGAAAAACTTATTAAGTAGTCCAGAATCTAGCAAAGGGAATTGACATGAGGAAGGGATGTCAACATTTGTAGCCATTTTTCCTAAGTGCATTTATCTATACGGAAAGGGTAACTACGTGAAATACTGAAACATCAGAAAATTGGAGTACAAGTCAAGTGCCACCAGGGAGGAATGGCCTTGGGTATACCTTTCTTAACAGGTTGAACACTGTGCCCTTTGAAAAGGTTAAGCCAGAAATAGACAGGCTCTTGTAGGGATACAAATTATTCAATTAATTGGATTAAAATGATCCTAAAGTGCTACTTGTCAACCAATAACTTAGAATAATACTGTCTACTGCTGCTGCTAAGTCACTTCAGTCGTGTCCCACTCTGTGTGACCCCATAGACAGCAGCCCACCAGGCTCCTCCGTCCCTGGGATTCTCCAGGCAAGAACACTGGAGTGGGTTGCCATTTCCTTCTCCAATGCAGGAAAGTGAAAAGTCAAAGTGAAGTTACTCAGTCGTGTCCGACTCTTAGCGACCCCATGGACTGCAGCCTACCAGGCTTCTCCGCCCAGTGTCTGATAAAAGAGATAAAGAGGAGAATGAAAAAGCTGGCTTAAAATTCAACATTTAAAAAACGAAGATCGTGGCATCCGGTCTCATCACTTCATGGCAAAGAGATGGTGAAACAATGGAAACAGTGACAGATTTTATTCTCTTGGGCTCTAAAATCACTGTGGACGGTGACTGCAGCCATGAAATTAAAAGAGGCTTGCTCCTTCGAAGAAAAGCTGTAACAAACCTAGACAGCATATTAAAAAGCAGAGACATTACTTTGCCAACAAAGGTCCATCTAGTCAAAGCTATGCCAATAGTCATGTATGGATGTGGGAGTAGGGCTATAAAGAAAGTTGAACACTGAAGAATTGATACTTTTGAACTGTGATGTTAGAGAAGACTCTTCAGAGTCCCTTGAATTGCAAAGAGATCAGTCAATCCTAAAGGAAGTCAGTCCTGAATATTTATTGGAAAGACTGATGCTGAAGCTAAAGTTCCAATATTTTGGTCACCTGATGCAAAGAACTGACTCATTAGAAAAGACCTTGAGATGCTGGGAAAGAATGAAGGCAGGAAGAGAAGGGGGATGACAGAGGATGAGATGACTGGAATGACATCACTGACTCAATGGACATAAGTCTGAGCAAACTCTGAGAGCTGGTGAAGGACAGGGAAGCCTGGCATGCTGCAGTCCATGGGGTTGCAAAGAGATGGACAAGACTGAGCGACTGAACAACAAAGTATATGATAAAAGCAAACATGACTCCTTTCTAAGGAAGGATATCATCATCCTACATTTTAAACTGTTCCTACAAATAATTTAAAAACTCATTCTTTTTAAGGGCTGTGGGAGGTGGGAGGGGGCTTCGGCATTGGGAGATCATGTACACCTGTGGCGGATTCATGTCAATGTATGGCAAAACCAATACAGTATTGTAAAGTAGAATAAGTATTAAAAAATAATAAAATTTAAAAAAAAACAAAATAAAATAAAATTAAAAACTCAATGCCCTGCACACAATGAAAAGTGAACAAGCACATAAGGAGATGAGACTACATGAATAAAAAATAACAGAGAGCAAAAAGACAGATGAAGAAAATATAATCGAGTTCTAAAAGTTATAATCATTAGACTACAGACTTTAAAGATGCAAGGGCAGGACATCACTATGGATCTAACAGGCATTCAAAAGATTAGGCAATATTGTGAACAACTCTGTGCCCAGATATCCAACAACTTAGACAAAATGGAAAAATTAAAAACTACTGAAACTCACCAAGAAGAAAGAAATGGCCTGAATAGTCCTACATCTATTAATACTAAAGAAATGGAGTTTGTAGAAAAAAATCTTCCAACAAATAAAACTGAAAGCAAAATTTACTATTAAATTCAATCAAACATCTATATTGTATATGTGTATCTATATTTACCTAGATATCACACAATGCTTCTAGAAAATAGAAGAGAATTGAATATATCCAACCTAATTTTGAGAGGTATTATCCTGACGCCAAACACAAACAAAAACTATTATAGAAAACTATAGCTATATATCCCTTGTGAAGACAGACATATAAACATATAACACTAACAGCAAACTCAATCAAACAATAAAAGTATATGTGTGTGTTGTGTGTATGTGATGCTAATACTTCATAACCAAACAGGGTTTCTATTAGGAATGCAATCTGAGGCCAAGGTCTGTTTTTACTCACCACTGGTCTGACATCAAATGTGAGAGTTTTTTCCGCACACCAACTAGTTCTCCAATTCTCAAGTTTGAGTGAGTGTCCTATGACTCATCTCAATTTTGACACTAACTACCTGAAATCAGTATCAGATTCACAGGTTTAAGGTCTCAGTCTCACACAACTGCCATCACTTCAGATGCCAGCAACAAATATGGGGTGCCCACAAACCCACACTTCTGTCCAATGTGGCCACAAGTCAGGAGTTCCCATGATTCCATCTTCAGGTTCCAAAATTTGCTAGATTGGCTCATAGAACTCAGGAAAGTGTTGCCAACAGTCCTTACTGTAACTGCATTTCACTTTCCATGGTTTCATTTCTAACTGTTGTTCAGTAGCACAGTGTGCCCAACTCTTTGCAACCCCATGTAGTGTACCATGCCAGACTTCCCTGTCCTTCATCACCTCCTGGAGTTTGCTCAAACAAATGTCCAGTGATGTCATCCAACCATCTTCACCTCTGTTGTCCTCTCCTACTCCTGCATTCTATCTTTCCCTGTATTAGGGTCTTTTCCAAAAAGTTGGCTCTTCCCAGCAAGTGACCAAAGTACTGGAGTTTCTGCTTCATTTCAGTCCCTTCTGTGAATATTCAGGGTTAATTACCTTTACGATTGACTAGATTGATCAAGTTTGCTCAAACAAATGTCCAGTGATGTCATCCAACCATCTTCACCTCTGTTGTCCTCTCCTACTCCTGCATTCTATCTTTCCCTGTATTAGGGTCTTTTCCAAAAAGTTGGCTCTTCCCAGCAAGTGACCAAAGTACTGGAGTTTCTGCTTCATTTCAGTCCCTTCTGTGAATATTCAGGGTTAATTACCTTTACCATTGACTAGATTGATCTCTATGCAGTCCTAGGGACTCTCAACAGTCTTCTTCAGCACCATACTTCGAAAGCATCAATTCTTTGGCATTCAGCCTTCTTTATGGTCAAACTCTCACATCCATACATGACTACTGGAAAAACCAAGCTTTGACTATAGGGACCTTTGTCAACAAAGTTATGCTGTGCTTTTGAATACGCTGTCTAGGCTTGTCATAGCTTTTCTTCCAAGGAGTAAGCATCCTTTAATTTCATGACTACAGTCCCCATCTGCAGTGACTTTGGAGCCCACGAAAATAAAGTCTGTCACTGTTTCCATTGTTTTCCCATTATTTGCCATGAAAGAATAGGACCGGATGCCATGATCTTAGTTTTCTGAATGTTGAGTTTTAAGGCAGCCTTTTTACTCTCTTCTTTCACCTTCGTCAAGAGGTTCTTTAGTTCCTCTTTGCTTTCTGCCATAAAAATAGTATCATCTGCATATCTGATGTTATTGATATTTCTTCAGGTAATTTTCATTCCAGATTGTCCTTCATTCAGTCTGGCATTTTGCATGATGTACTATGCATCTAAGTTAAATAAGCAGGGTGATAATATACAGCCTTGGCATACTCCTTTCCCAATTTGGAACCCGTCCATTTTTCCATGTCCAGTTCTGTTCCTTTTTTTTTTTTTTAATTAAAGGATAATTGCTTTACAGAATTTTGTGGTTTTCTGTCAAACTTCATGACAAACTTCTAACTGTTGCTTCTTGACCTGCATACAGATTTCCTAAGAGACAGGTATTCCCATCTCTTGAAAAATTTTGCACAGTTTGTTGTGATCCACACAGTCAAAGGCTTTAACATAGTCAATGAAGCACAAGTAGATGCTTTTCTTGAATTCTCTTGCTTTTTCTATGATCCAATGGATGTTGGCAATTTGATCTCTGGTTCCTCTGACTTTTCTAAATCCAACTTGTACACCTGGAAGTTCACAGTGCACATACTGTTGAAGACTACCTGGGAGGATTCTGAGCATGACCTTGCTAACATATGAAATGAGTGCAATTGTGTAGTACTTTGAACATTCTTTGGCACTGCCCTTCTTTTGGGATTGGAATGAAAACTGATCTTTTCCAGTTCTGTGATCTAATGAATTTTCCAAATTTGCTGGCATAATGAATGCAGCACTTTAACAGCATCATCTTTTAGAATTTGAAATAGTTCAGCTGGAATTTCATCACCTCCACTAGCTTTGTTCACAGTGAAGCTTGCTAAGGCCCACTTGACTCTGCACTCCAGAATGCTGGCTCTAGGTGAGTGATCACACCATAGTCATTATCAGGGTCATTAAGATCTTTTTTTGTATAGCTCTTCTGTGTATTCTTACCACCTCTTATTAGTATCTTCTGCTTCTGTTAGGTCCATACCATTTCTGTCCTTTATTGTGCCCATCTTTGCATGATACATTCCCTTGGCATCTATAATTTTCATGAAGAGATCTCCAACCTTTCCCATTCTATTGTTTTCCTTATTTCTTTGCACTATTCACTTAGAAAGCTGTCCTAAGTGAACAATGGTTTCATTACCTGCACTGAAATAAGGTCTAAAAATACTAAGTGTAAAATTCCAGAAATAAACAATCCATAAGTTTTAAACTGCATGCCATTCTGAGTAGCATTATTAAATCACTCACTATCCTGCTTTCGGCCCAGGGTGAATTATCCCTTTGTCCAGCATATCCTGCCCACTAGTCACAGTACTCATCTCAGTTATCATATCAATTGTTTTAAGGAATCAAGAGTGCGTGTGTTCAGTAACCTTTATTTTACTTAATAAGAACCCAAAACCACAAGAGTAGTATTGAAAACAGTTTTGAATTCTGTAGCTCAGGTTCAAAAGGATGATTTCAATAGTATACAGTTAAAAAAGAAAGAAGTCAGAGAGACTCTATTCACAACATTTTTTGGAAAATTACAGTTCTAGAAATAAGCACTTCAACTCAAAGATAGTAAGTGGAAAAGACATGTGTGGAGAAAAATAAAAAAGGAAAGACATAAAATCAAAAGATGGGCTAATAATATAATTTTTAACATAAAAATAATATTGTTAAAAGAAAAAAATTTTTTAAATAATTTGATGTAGCAAAAGGCAAGCAAAAATTAAGAAAACATAAGTACTATAAAAAGTGATCAAAGAAAAGAAACAACATGCTAAAAACAGAAAATGTCAAGAGTGCCCTTTTTTTTAAGAGTGATGAAAGTTAGTAGAAGAAACTGAATAAAATATTGAACCATTACATAATTGAAAGCATATTAGAAGCCAGAAGTAGTACAAGTTAGGCACAAAAAAGCAGAGCTGACATCAATTAAAGAAAAAATACATATACACATAATAAGATAAGAGACAAAGATATGAAACAATTAGTGAAATGATGATACATATGAAGAAGTAACAATGAAATGCTTTCAGACTAAGAGAAAAAAAAAGTAGAATTTTAAAAATGCTTAAGGATAAAATATTTTCAAATTTCTATATCAAAGAAAATGACCATATTTCTCCAAAATAATCAATATCAAGATACAGCCTAAGATTTCAAAAGCTTAAGTCTAAAGATCTCATTATCATCAAGTCAAAGGAAGCACACTGCATCATAAAAGAGAAAAAAAAGAAAAGTCAAGTAGATCTTGTGCTGCTTCTCAATAACAAAAGATGTCAAAATATGGAGGGGAGGGGTTAAGAAAGAAAGTGAAGGAAGGACTTGTTCCAAAAATAACATAAAAAGTTAAAATGCAACAGACTTCCAATTGCAGCTCCAAAGAGTAAAGAGCTTAAAGTTGTCATTCCTGTTCTCAAAAGAAGAAAAAAACTGAAAAAAAGAAAGCAAACCAACTCTTCTAAATTCGTTAGAGAACTGAGGTCAAAAAGCAGACTGTTATCTAAAAATTAAAGAAGCAGACACAGAGAATCACAGCTTATCAGAAACAGAAGTACCTAAAGCCAACCCAGTAACTGGAAGGAAAACTTAAATGATACATTAAATTCCTAGAGGCTGGGTCTGAGTTAGCCTGAAAATTGAAACTCCTGAGGACCCAGTGATAGAAGGATCCTTACATATCCATGAATTTCACCTCCAGAAGCTTAACAAGGTTCTCATCAAGAACAACCAAGAAAATTTCCCTTATACTTACAACAAGGGAAAAGGAAAAGCAATCATTTTGAAACATGAGCCTCCAGCTTTCTTTATCACAGAAGACTATTAAAAAAGAAAAGTTAAGAAACTTTGAAGGTCACATCTCTGAGATGTTGTTCAATCCAAAACACAACAAAAAATGGAGATATAATCTTAAGACTATAGACGACTTCCATTCCCCAATACTTTACCACCGTATCAACAGGGTTCCAGTATAATTACAGTGAATTACAGCTGAGAGAGTTACAAGAAAAAGACTCTATTTTAAAAGGAGCAACTAGGGAAACCCAAAGATTAAAGGTCAAACAAAAGCAAAACAAAAAATTTGAGCCTCTGACAACTACGGTTAAAGCAAACATTAAATATAGCCTAATTCCTATGAGCAGAAAAGGCAATGGCACCCCACTCCAGTACTCCTGACTAGAAAATCCCATGGATGGAGGAACCTGGTGGGCCACAATCCAAGGGGTCACTAACAGTCGGACACGACTGAGCTGTACACTGTAAATGTACAGTGTAACTGTACAGTGTACACTGTAAATGTACTAAATACCACTAAATCATTCACTTTAAAAAGATTAACTCTATGTTGTCTGTATTTAACCTCAATTTTTAAAAAAATTTTTTTTAATTTAAAAAATAACTAAGTGTATGGGTTATCACAATTTATGGTTAAGGGAAATACACAAGAGCAATGACAATATATCGGATAGAAGGAGGACCTGAATACCCTAAGATATCTGCCTAACCTGTGAAGTTCTATCTGAAAGTGGATTTCATTTATTAAAAATGTGTACTGCAAATGCTAGAGCAACCAGCAAAAAAAACTTAGACAAAATATAATTATTTGCTCCAAGAAGAGACAAAATGGAATTATAAAATACTCAAAACTATAAAAGGCAGAATTAGAGAGGCTTTTTAAGAAAAAGACAAAGTACAAATGCAATAAATTGAAGAATCATGAACGTGATAATTATTAAGCCATCTGTGTCAATAATTATTTTAAATGTGAATCTAAATATACCAACTAAAATACAAAGAACAAAAGACTGGATGAAAAAACAAGACCCAACTATATATTACCTACAAGAAATCGACTTTAAACATAAAGCCACAAGTTGAAAAAGTAACGAAATTGAGAAAGACCACACTATCACTCAGTTCAGTTCAGTTAAGTTGCTCAGTCGTGTCCGATTCTTTGCACCCGATGAATCGCAGCAGGCCAGGCCTCCCTGTTCATCACCATCTCCCGGAGTTCACTCAGACTCACGTCCATCAAGTCCATGATGCCATCCAGCCATCTCATCCTCTGTCGTCCCCTTCTCCTCCTGCCCCCAATCCCTCCCAGCATCAGAGTCTTTTCCAGTGGGTCAACTCTTCACATAAGGTGGCCAAACTACTGAAGTTTCAGCTTTAGCATCATTCCTTTCAAAGAAATCCCAGGGCTGATCTCCTTCAGAATGGACTGGTTGGATCTCCTTGCACTCCAAGGGACTCCCAAGAGTCTTCTCCAACACCACAGTTCAAAAGCATCATTCTTCGGAGCTCAGCCTCTTCACAGTCCAACTCTCACATCCATACATGACCAGAGGAAAAACCATAGCCATGACTAGATGAACCTTAGTTGGCAGAGTAATGTCTCTGCTTTTGAATATGCTATCTAGGTTGGTCATAACTTTTCTTCCAAGGAGTAAGCATCTTCTAATTTCATGGCTACAGTCACCATCTGCAGTGGTTTTGGAGCCCCAAAAAAATAAAGTCTGACACTCATTCCACTGTTTCCCCATCATTTCCCAAGAAGTGATGGGACCAGATGCCATGATCTTTGTTTTCTGAATGTTGAGCTTTAAGCCAACTTTTTCACTCTCCTCTTTCACTTTCATCAAGAGGCCCTCTAACTCCTCTTCACTTTCTAACATAAGGGTGGTGTCATCTGCATATCTGAGGTTCTTGATATTTCTCCCGGCAATCTTGATTCCAGCTTGTGTTTCTTCCAGCCTAGCGTTTCTCATGATGTACTCTGCATAGAAGTTAAATAAGCAGGGTGACAATATACAGCCTTGACTTAGTCCTTTTTCTATTTGAAACCAGTCTGTTGTTCCATGTCCAGTTCTAACTGTTGCTTCCTGACCTGCATACAGATTTCTCAAGAGGCAGGTTAGGTGGTCTGGTATTCCCATCTCTTTCAGAATTTTCCACAGTTTGTGGTGACCCACACAGTCAAAAGCTTTGGCATAGTCAATAAAGCAGAAGTAGATGTTTTTCTGGAACTCTCTTGCTTTCTCCATGATCTAGTGGATGTTGGCAATTTGATCTCTGGTTCCTCTGCCTTTTCTAAAACCAGCTTGAACATCAGAGAGTTCACGGTTCACGTATTGCTGAAGCCTGGCTTGGAAATTGTGAGCATTACTCTACTAGCATGTGAGATGAGTGCAATTGTGTGGTAGTTTGAGCATTCTTGGGCATTGCCTTTACTTGCAATTGGAATGACAACTGAGCTTTTCCAGTTCTGTGGCCACTGCTGAGTTTTCGTATTTGCTGGCATAATGAGTGCAGCACTTTCACAGCATCATCCTTTAGGATCTGAAACAGCTCAACTGGAATTCCATCACCTCCACTAGCTTTGTTCGTAGTGATGCTTTCTAAGGCCCACTTGACTTCAAATTCTTGGGCATTGCCTTTACTTGCAATTGGAATGAAAACTGAGCTTTTCCAGTTCTGTGGCCACTGCTGAGTTTTCGTATTTGCTGGCATAATGAGTGCAGCACTTTCACAGCATCATCCTTTAGGATCTGAAACAGCTCAACTGGAATTCCATCACCTCCACTAGCTTTGTTCGTAGTGATGCTTTCTAAGGCCCACTTGACTTCATTCCAAGATGTCTGGCTCTAGATGCGTGATCACATCATCATGATTACCTGGGTCTTGAAGATCTTTTTTGTACAGTTCTTCTGTGTATTCTTGCCACCTCTTCTTAATATCTTCTGCTTCTGTTAGGTCCAGACCATTTCTTTCCTTTATAGAGCCCATCTTTGCATGAAATGTTCCCTTGATATCTCTAACTTTCCTGAAGAGATCTCTAGTCTTTCCCATTCTGTTCTTTTCCTCCATTTCTTTGCATTGATTGCTGAAGAAGAGCCGGGCCGGCGCACTAGGCGGGGCTAGGAGGAGCTACCCCACATCAGAGGTGAGGGGCAGCAGCCTAGAGTACCAGGCTGCGACAGTGCAGGAACAGCTGAGAGGAGCTACCCTGCGTCTGAGGTCAGTGGCAGCCAGGAGGAGGCACCCCGCGTCCGAGGTCAGGGGCCAGTGGCCGGGAGGAGCTACCCCACGTCTGAGGTCAAGGGCAGTTGCCGGGAGGAGACACCCTGTATCCGAGGTCAGTGGCAGCCAGAGGAGACACCCTGTGCCCAAGGCCAGTAGCAGCCAGGAGGAGACACCCGGTGTCCGAGATCAGGGCAGCGGCTGGGTAGAGCTACCCCGCATCCAAGGCCAGGGGTGGCCGGAGGGAGACACCCCATGTCCCAGGTCAGGGGCGGCCGGGGCAGACACCCTGCGTCCGAAGTCTGGGGCGCCAGGAAGTGGCCACCTCGCGCTGAGGACAGCGGTGGTGACGCTGAGGAGACGCTGTGAGCCCGAAGCCAGGGGCCGCAGCTGGGAGGAGCCACTTCGCACCCGAGGACAGGGGCAGTAACCCTGAGGAGCCACCCCGAGCTCAAGCCTGAGGCCAGGGGCGGCAGCTGAAAGGAGCCACCCATGCC
>SJYC01075789.1:0-17846 GCA_006408675.1 Madoqua kirkii | reverse complement strand
ACTCAATGGATGTGAGTCTGAGTGAACTCCGGGAGATGGTGATGGACAGGGAGGCCTGGTGTGCTGCGATTCATGGGGTCGCAGAGTCAGATACAACTGACCGACTGAACTGAACTGATAATGCATTATAAACTTCAAAACTGCTTAGAGACTAGATCTTAAATGCTATCAGTACAACAAAAAAAGAAATTATAATTATGGGACATGATAGAGGTGTTAGCTAAAGCTATGGTGGTATTCATACTATAATATTATAAAAGGATTAAGTCCACACACTATGCACCTTAAACTTACAGAACTATGTCTCAAAAAATCAATACTGATTCATCAGTTCTAACAAATGCTCCACAAATGGGAGTTATTAAAAATAGGGGAAACTGCACTAGGAAGAGAATCAGCATATGAGAATATTCTAGTTGCTCATATCATCAGGGGAATATATGGGCTTCCCTCGTAGCTCAGCTGGTAAAGAATCCACCTGCAAAGAGGGAGACCTGGGTTCAATCCCTGGTTTGAGAAGATCTCTTGGAGAAGGGAGCAGCTACCCACTCTACCATTCTGGCCTGGAGAATTCCATGGACAGAGGGGCTTGGCAGGCTACAGTCCATGGGATCACAAAAAGTCAGACATGACTGTGAGCCTTTCACTTTCAGGGGGATATATTCACATTTTTTTTTAAATCCATGGGGAAAATATCACATTTTATGAACCCTTGTTGAAAACTCTACTTGAAGTTAGAAATCAACTAGTCTTGATTTAAAATAAAGTACTTGTGACTGAGGAAGTTGGCTATGAAAGGATTAGTAGAAACACCAATTCTTTCAAAATTGAACTGGCTCTAAATAATTTACCTCACATTCATAAGACTACATGAAACTGTTATAAAAAGTAGAAACTTTAAATTACTGAAGATTATAATATGTTGTAAAACTTCATATCAGATAAAATAATTAATTATAACCAGAACTCATGAACTCCAAAACAGAAAAGATAAGAATAAATGAGATGAAAAGGAAAAGGACACATTGTAACTGCATTAATTCTTTTATTCTCCACTGGGAGAACCATTAAGTATTCAACATTTAGGGTGTTGTGAAAAGTGAAAAGTCAAGTTGAGGACACACTGTGAATGCCAGGATAAACTCCTATAGCGCTAAGTACGTATCTCTATTAAAGCATCTACAACTTATTATTATAACTAAATCTACTCCTCTTCACCAAATCAAAATATTCATAAACTTTCAGAAGACAGAGGCCAAAACTTGGTTATCTTTGTGCTGAGCACACAGTAGGTAGTCCTCAGTAAATACTGAATTTCATTGAAAAACATTAAAACTATCACTGCTAAAGCATTATTACTGGGCATATACCATGAGACAACCATAACTGAAAAAGACACTTGTACCCCAATGTTCACAGCAGCACCAAAATAGCAAAGACATGGAAGCAATATAGATGTCCATGGACAGATGAATGAATAAAGAAGATGTAGTACATATTTACAATGGAATATTGCTCAGCCATAAAAAGGAACACATTTGAGTCAGTTCTAGTGAGGTGGATGAACCTAGAGCCTCTTATACAGAGTGAAGTAAATTAGAAAAAGAAATATAGTATATAAACACATATACATGGAATCTAGAAAAATGGTACTGATGAACCTATTTGCAAGGAACTGGAGACACAGATATAGAGAAAGGACTTGTTGACAAAGCAGAGGAGGGAGAGAGCAGGACAAATGGAGGAAGCAGCATCAACATACATACACTATAAAGTGTAAGATGGACACCTGGTGAGAAGTTGCTGGTGAGAAAGCACAGCACAAGAAGCCCAGTTTGGTGCTCTGTGATGACCTGGAGGATGGGATGAGGGGAAGGGGGGAAAGCTAGGGAGGGAGGCAGTGTATGTATAACTATTGCTGATCTGCATGTTGTATGGCAGAAACCAACACAACACTGTAAACAAACTTCAGTTTAAATAAAAAACTATATACATGTTTTAAAAAAAGAACCATAAAGCTAAAGTTTCATTCCAGAGGGAAGCATAGCTAGAATAATTTTTTCTCTGTTATTATAACTTACAAGACCAAGTTGGTGGTAAAAGGGCCAACTATGGGACTGAAAAATGTAAGAAAAAGATATTCTATAGAAACAATGTTTTAGAAAAATTAGGAAGAACCAAGATCAAAAAGCTTGTAGCTATTAGCCTTATGGAAGTTATGCACTTCTTTACGTGAAATAGCAAAGGGAGGTGATGACCCAGAGGGAATTTGAAGCAGAAAATAAGAAATTTGAGACAATTATTCTAAATGGCCTAGATGTCTTTTATACCTTTACCTAAGCATGTCCGCTTTCTACATAAAGGATCATCTGCTGAAATATAGAATAGAGGTAAAGCTGTGGGACTGAGTAACAGGGAAAAAAGTTTACAATAACCACCACAGAAAAACTAATCAGGACTTGTGAGATAATTATTTATAAGTAGCCATAAATGCTTTTTCTTATGAAATTTACTACCTGAATCTCTTGCTTCTTCAATAAAACCATCGTACTTCATGTGAGGAAAAGAAGACAACAGTGAACACAGTGGTTAATAGTAATTAGAACATTCTCTCAAAACAGAACAGACAAAACATGTTAACTACTCCATATTCTCATGCCTATCAAATAATTGAAATCTTACCAAGTATCTGGTTGTTACTTGAGGACCCATTTGCTATAAAAGACTGGTTTATATAGTACAGCAATCTGATAGGAACTTTAATTCCCACTAATTCTTAGTAAATCCATACCCAATTTGCTTTTTTAATGTCCAATATATTTTTTTAATGCCCAGTGTGTTTTTATTATAAATACTACATATAAATTCCTGCTGTATATACCATCTTTTTATCACACAGATAACTGACTTCTGCTAACAAATCTGAGACATACAAACAGAAATGAACCCTCAGGCAAAAGGTATAGTCTACAGAAACTAAACAGCAGCCTTAGAATTCAGCATTCTTCCTTGCCATTCAACATCTTTGAATATGGATTAAATTAATCAGAGACATCAATGTATAAAAATGACAGCTTCTAAGACATGGTGACACAAGAATTTTGTGAAACAAATGACCTGCCTTTAAACTGAGTCTTTGAGCAAAAAGAGGGGGAAAGAGAAGAGGAAAGCAAGGAGCAGAAAAAAAGATGGGGGTAAGAAAGACAGGAAGGAAGGGAGGAAGAAGGGGAGAAAGCAAGAATGGAAATAATAATAAACAGCCTGAGTTAACTTGGGTATGGACAGATGGGTTTTTTTTTTCAAACCCTTTCTTTTCCACCAGGGAATATCAATAACCTTTAAAGCAGTCTCACATTTATTTAAATGTGTGTTCTGACAGTCATGTCAGAGACTGGGTAAAAGCTTTTTCATGGAAATCATTAAAAGGAAAAGATCCAGACAAGAGGCCTGTTCTTTTCTGCCAGTGAGGGTGGAACAGAACTGTGTCAGTTTTAAAAGATGGAAGTATCTTAAACACCAATGAAATACATGAAGCACCTTCCTTCCCCCACTCCCCCCTCACACTCTCACTACAACTGAAATTTTTTAACCTGCTGCTGGCTAGAATAATACTCTGTTATTAGGGAGCTCTGGGGGTAGGGTTAGGAGTGAGGAGAAAAAGAAGGAAAAGCCTACAATTGTGATTCAAAGCAGAAGGGAACAGATCAATCCCAGAAGTATTCCATCGCAGCTGACTCTCCTGGGTCCTGAGTTCCCCATGTGGTAATTCACAAAGTCTCACAACTCAACTTTAAACTGCTGAATCATTTCAGCAAGTGATGTGTACCTATCTGCTGGTGAGAAATAACAGTCATTCCCTGCTTCAACCATCATTTCCTTGCTTCCCACTGATAAGTGATCTGTTGCCCACTGACAAGCACTGAAGCAATGCTGACTAACTCTCCCTAGGAAAATCTGAGGTTGAGCCAGCAACCACAAAGGTCACTTCATAACTTGGCTCAAACACAAGGCCCTTTGCAAAAGATGTTTTTTGCTCCTGAAAGACCAGAGATACTGGTATTTCCCTTACTCAAGTTAACAATTTTTCAAGGATTTCTCCCACTCACATTTTTCCCTTCACGGTCCTGGACACTTTTCCCCCCTTAATATCAAGAGTGGTTTCCTGATATGTTAAAATTTTTTCATTTATTTGTTCCATCAAGAGTTTCTGAATTATTAATTGTGCCAGAAAAAAATTCTTAGATTTATTGGTGCCTGGTCACTTGGAGCTGATGTAAGTTTCTGTCGCACTAATCTAGATACCCCAAATGATTTATTGACTCTAACCACCTTAGGAGGAAGTATAATACAAAACCTAAAGTCAGTGTTATCTATTTGAAATAGATCTCAAAGATATCTGGAGGTTTCCCCATGAGAGTTAGTATTATTCATGGTCTTAAATTCACTACACAAAAGACCTGTGAATAAACTCAGGTTTCAGGTCCTTCAAAGATACTTTAATATTTTTACTTTACCATTAAAATGAGGAAAATTGCAACTTTTTTGCCTTAAAAATAATTATAAAAAGGAATTCTATAATAATAATAATGTTTATGTATACTCTTTATGAACCAAGCATTATAATACCAAACACATAAACTGGATAATTGTATTTAAACTACAAACAACCCTATAAAGTATTAAGATACTTTTGTTATTCATACTTTAGAGAAGAGGAATCTAAAGTTTAGAAAGGCTATTTAAGTGACCATAGGTTACAAATTCCAGACAGTGGCACAACTAAGATTTGAAGGAAAACTAACAATAATGGCTGTATACATAATCATTACAACTATATTTCATCTGCACAATAATAGAACACCTGTTGCTGATCATATCAGGCTATCTTACATTAAAAGTATTTTAATCCCAAGTCCTGGCCACCTGATGTGAAGAGCCAACTCTTTGGAAAAGACCTTAATGATGGGAAAGACTAAAGGAAAGAGGACATCAGAAGATGAGATGGTTAGATGGCATCACCAACTCAATGGACATGAGTTTGGGCAGACTCTAGGAGATAATGAGGGACAGGGAAGCCTGCCATGATGCAGTCCATGGGGTCACAAAGAGTGGGACACGAGTTAGTGACTGAACAGCAATTCCAAGTCTAGCATGTGTTACACCAAAGGATGAGAAAAACTATTTTTAAAATTCTAGGCAAAAAGTCTTTCTATACTGTAAAGATAAGCTTTTACATAAATTATTTTTTTAGAATCACTCATTCATTTACTCCGTTTCCCAATTAGTGACACCATAAAAAAAGAAAATGGTAGCACTAGGTATTCGATTATTCAGTGGTGTGTACAAGAACATAAGCATCTCTTAATGTCCTTAAGAATCTCATAAAATCTGAAAGCAAAACACCATCTTATAAAGGTTGCACTCAAGAATCTCCAACTTACAGAGAGGAACACTAAAACCCCAAGATAAGAAGGCATGTCACTTAGTTTACATTATATAAAGAAAGAAAGATGGGCTTCACAACTTCCAGTTCCATCTAGTAGTCTCTTCCCATTCTTATTTTGATTAGACAGTTGGCCCCTTAGGCCAGAGGAAAAGCATTTTGTAAGTTTTTACTAGATCTCATTAAACTATGTTAACTTGTCTCAGAGATAAAAAGAACTAAAGTCTGCAATTTAAGTTCACAAAATGTCTGCAATAAGGGTGAAAAAAAAAAAAAACCTTTATTCACCTTGTTGTTGTTGTTCTAAAATAGCAAGGATCACTCAGGTAGCATTTTAGAAAAGGTTAGACTAGCACATATACATTAAAAGCCTGATTCATTAACTAATCCATTCAAGGCAAAATATCTTAAGAAGCTTTATTTACATGTTCTCAAAATCCCTTTAAACACATTTTTTTTCATTTAGCCCTCAGAAAAAATGAAACACAGTTAATGAAAAATATTATTTTAATGAAAAACTCATGGTAATTAAGTTTCATAAATTTTTTTATCTCAACCCAATATCACAGAAGATAATGTTGATATTTATGTCTTATCAAAGAAAGTGAATGATAACTCAGAATCTAGTCACCTTGTACAATGACTTCAGATGAAAACTGAAAACACAAAGCTTTACTTACTATTCATGTAACGCCCTCTACAGCTCATCAGTGGAATGAATCAGAAAACGAGAAATATTTTTCAGATTGAGAGTGAACACAAATTACAATATAAAAAACCTATTCCCCAAATACCACTGGATATGCACTAAATCTAAATCTCCAGTTATTTCCCCAAATAATTAGGACAGTCTTATGTCTCATAACCATTGAAAATAATGAATATACCCACTCACCTAGAAACTCTTTCCTAAGACATAATAATTATTTTCACAGATACATTATAATGCTCAATGCAAGTCTTTAAGTGGATACTTGGAAATGTATGCTATATCCTAGGGTCCAGTCAGTCATTCCCTATTGCACAGACAGAAAAAAAAAATCAATCTTCCCTTTTAATGAGGTTTCCACTGCAACTGGATAATTAATAACATGATAAATCCTTCTAACTTCATAAAAATTTATATATAAATTAATTTTTCTAAGATTCTTCAAACATAATAAGTCAAATACCCATGTGTTGGTATCACATATATGTGTAATTAAACATACACACACACACACACACACATATGGAAACAGTAGAAAAGTGGTTACCAGTGGTTACCAGAGTTGAAAAGTGGTTACCAGGATGGGGGTGGAAGAAATAGGAAGGGGTTGTTGAAAGGGTACAAACTTTCAGCTATAAGACAAATAAGATCTGAGGACCTAAGTTATAACATCATTGTGGCTGATAACACTGCACTGTAGAACTGAAACTGCTAGGGGAGAATTTAAATGCTCTCAGGAGGAAACAAGTAAATATGTTAGGTGATGGATATGTTCATTAATTTGATGGAAGGAATACTTTCACTATATATGTATATCAAGTCATCATGTTGTACACTTTAGATAGCCTACAATTCTATTTATCAATTTACCTCTATCAATAAAGCTGAAAAATGTCCATTTGTGAAGAGAGAAATGTGTGTTTAAAAAATGAACCAACATATGATAAACCAAATATTTTATAGTATTCAATATGACAATCTAAGAAAACATCATTACAATAGTTAGAAAGCTAGCCTGCTAGCTGACAGATCATATCTAACACTTACCCAATTTTCAAAGATACCAGATAGACCTATACTTTAGATTTTCTAGGGTATGGTCAAGTAAATTACCAAAACTGAGCCAAAACAAAGGGAATATTATTTGGAAAAAATGACAGTTTTATTTATGTTTAATAAATATGAAGGAACGTTATCAACAAAAGTAACATGTAAATGAACCAATGCTAAATAAACGAAAAACACAAAATAAAACATCCTAAAAATTACCTCTCTGAATTCTTGTTTCATGGATCTCAGAGAATAGCATTAAGATTTAACACAAAAAGCCCAGAGTTTTAAAGAACTTTTAAATCCCTTAAGAACTTAATAAGTTACTCAATACCATCACAAAGAAGATATTAAAGGGAAATAGTTGCAAAAAGTGGAGAATAAGGGACAAAAAATAAAGTTTCAAGATTTCTAGATATTAAAGGTAATTAAACTCCAGAAAGTCAAAAGCCCCGATGCGCAGAAAACGGCAGTATGGGTTGAAACGCCAGCCAAGGTGGCAGCGACAGAGCCCAGATTGGAGGAGGAGAGTGGTGCACCCGGCACGCCAAGCGGCACACCCGGCATGCCAAGCAGCAACAGCGCTCCAGGCCCGAAAGGTGAAGGAAAATCACCTGCTCAGAATGAGAAGAGGAAGGAGAAAAACATAAAAAGAGAGGCAATCGCTTTGATCCATATGCCAATCCAACTAAAATTAGATACAGAGCCTTCATTACAAACATACCTTTTGATGTGAAATGGAACTCACATAAAGATCTAGTTAAAGAAAAAGTTGGTGAGGTAACATACGTGGAGCTTTTAATGGATGCTAAAGGAAAGTCAAGGGGATGTGCTGTTGTTGAATTCAAGATGGAAGAGAGCATGAAAAACCCAGCTGAAACTCTAAACAAGCATAGTCTGACCACTGAAAGTCAAAGAACATCCTGATGGTGAACATGCCAGGAGAGTAATGCAAAAGGCTGGAAGACTGGGAAGCACAGTATTTGTAGCAAATCTGGATTATAAAGTTGGCAGGTAGAAACTGAAGGAAGTTTTTAGTATGGCTGGTGTGGTGGTTGGAGTAGACATTCTTGAGGATAAAGATAGAAAAAGTCATGGAATAGGCACTGTTACTTTTAAACAGTCCACTGAAGCCATGTGAGCTATATCTATGTTTATGGCTAGCTGCTGTTTGACACCAATGCACAGGAAAATGGATAAGAGGGCCTTACCAAATGGAGATACTTTCCCTCCTGAGCGTCCGCAATTTCCCCATGGAGTTGGTGGCACTGGCATGGGGTTAGGACCAGGAGGGCAGCCTACTGATGCCAACCATTTGAGTAAAGGCATTAGAATGAGCCACCTGGGACCTGCAGGAATGGGAATGGGCCGGGGGTGGAGTGGAGGGCAGGCAGCATGGAACGCATGGGCACAGACCTAGACCATGGCATGGATCGTGTGGACCCCGAGACTGAGTGCATGGTTCTGGTCATGGACTGCATGGGCTCTGGCATCGAGCATATGGACCCCCTGGGCCTCAAGCACATGGGCCAGATCACAGAGTGCATCAGCTCTGGCGTGGAGCGCATGTGTGCCAGCGTGGTCTTTGGCCTTGAGCAAATGGCTACGCACACTGACTGTGTAGGCCAGACCATCGAGCGCATGGGCTCTGGTGTGGAGCGCGTGGGCCTTGCCATCAAGCACACAGTGCCCGCACTGAGCTCATGGGCCTGGCCATGGGTGGTGGTGGCAGTGTCAGCTTTGACCATGCCATCAAGATAGAGCTTGGCAACCTCAGAGGGAGTTTCACGGGTTCCTTTGGTGGAGCTAGAGGCCATGTCCCTTGGGTGGCCAGGAAGGCGTGCCAGATATTTGTGACACATCTCCCATTTGATTTTACATGGAAGATGCTAAAAGACAATGCAGCCACATGCTGTATGCTGACATCAAGATGGAGAATGGGAAGCCAAAGGGGTGAGGTGCCAGGGGTGGCTGACAGAGCCTGCCAGATGATGAATGGGATGAAACTGAGTGGCAAAAAGACTGATATTCAAATCAATAGAAATGCTCAAGCACTTGCCTTTTTAAAACATTGATACCAGACCTCTGAATTTGTATTTTTTCTTATTAACCATTTTAATTTGTTAACTGGATGTATAAAGATGTTTAAAAAATTCAGTTGCTCTTTGGAGTAATTTGATTACTTTTTTAATGACTGGGGTTCCATTTGACTGCACTGAGATTGCAATGTGTGCAATTTTTTGTGTGTAGCTGTGGCATCTTGTTGACATTGAATATGACTTTGATAATAAATACCAGTTGCTAGGAGAAAAAAAAATTCCAGAAAGGCCTTTTTGTAAGGAGTGAAAAGATCTATGGTCTTAGAGATCACTGAATAGTTTCATTTGAGCAATGAATCTTTATTCATTAGAAATCAATGAGTAACACCTTTGTATTACTTAGTTTAATGGTTTAGTTCTTCTTATGAAACTCAGCCTTATCTCTTCTTCCAAAACAGTCACTTATGTTCAAAATCATTATTGAACCAAAGAGTCTATACAATTTCTTTTTTTTATTATATATACATAGACATACAGGGGCTTCCCTTGTGGCTCAGTTGGTAAAGAACCTGCCTGCAATGCAGGAGACCTAGGTTTAATCTCTGGGTGTCAGGAAGATCCCTGGAGAAGGGAATGGCTACCCACTCCAGTATTCTTGCCTGGAAAATTCCTTGGACAGAGAAGCCTGGTGGGCTACAGTGAATGGGGTCGCAAAGAGTCAAACACAACTGAGCAACTAACACATACATAAAGAGACATATATACAGACACTCTCACATTAACCATGAGATTTGGGGCTACTTTCCTTGCCATATTAATGTTTTAGCAAGGGATATAAAATCTGAAAGAAATTTTTAAAAACTAAATTCAAAGAAGAAAAAGGATTCTTCAATCCTTTCTGACTGAATCCTTCAATTCAATTTTGTGCTATGCTGCTGCTACTAAGTTGCTTCAGTCATGTCCGACTCTGTGCGACTCCATAGACAGCAGCCCACCAGGCTCCCGCGTCCCTGGAATTCTCTAGGCAAGAACACTGGAGTGGGTTGCCATTTCCTTCTCCAATGCATGAAAGTGAAAAGTGAAAGTGAAGTTGCTCAGTCGTGTCCGACTTTTCGTGACCCCATGGACTGCAGCCTACCAGGCTCCTCCGTTCGTGGGATTTTCCAGGCAAGAGTACTGGAGTGGGGTGCCATTGCCTTCTCCAATCTTGTGCTATGGAAGGCCACAAAAGACTACTGCCTTTACCATTTCAATAATAACAGTGAAAATACATACCAAAAAGTTAACATATAGTTTTTTCTTTAAAAACATACAGGAGATACAAATGAAAAACATCTAAATAAACAAAGTACCAGAAGAGACCAGCCCTTCTCCAGATTAGCAAAGAATAGCATCCATTATCCTCAGTAGGGAAAGTTGTCAAGTCTGGGTCACAGGTGAGAAGAGAAATAAGCCTAGAGCAACATTTTGCAATAAGGAGAAAATACTCAAATTTTTAATATTAACACTTAGGGTGATGTGAAAGATTAGAATCTAGAAATGTTCCAAACACAAATCTTATAATCCTAACCACTCAGTTACCACTTCACCCCACCTCTGCTCACAGAGTTATATTAACTGTGTAAGCAACATGTGGAAAGACAAGGATGCTACCAGAAAACACAGGGAAATCTAGAGCTTCACATTTCTTACTTCCTAGAGCCTTACTAGAAAAGCAGAGAATCAGAAATTATGAAAAGATATGTAATAAAAGGGGGGAAACGCAACTTATATATCAAAAAATTAACAGTAATAGAAAATTTACAGATGGGCTATTTCTCCAAATTAGCAAACAAAAACAGTAAAATAAGTACTATATATAAGAATTTAGAAGACTAGAAGAAATTCAGCAATGAGAACTCTAAAAAGAATCAGACAAATTTCAGTGTTGAAACATAAGGTATCTGAAATGAGGAATGTACTGGATGGTCTTAAAAGGAGACAGATGAAAGAGAAGACAGCATTAATGAAATCAAACTATCAAAGGAGAAAAAAAGTTATCAGAGACAAATGATCAAAATCTAACAAAAGCATAACTGGATTCCCAAAAGAAAAGAGAAAAATTATGAAGCAGAAAAAATATTTGAAGAGATCAAGCATAAGAGCTTCCCAAAATTCAAAAAAGGAAAATCCAAACCAAGGTCCAAGAAGCTCAGTAAACCCCAAGAATGAAAAAATTGACACATACCCCAAAATCCTCTCCTGAACCCTACACAAACTCAACAACAAGAACAAAAAATATTAAGAGCAACTAGAAAAACAATACATATTGCATTCAGGGGAGGAATAACTGAAATACAGCTGATTTTTTTCAGTTCATTTTTACTGGAATATTGATGCTTTACAATGTTGTGTTAGTTTCTGCTGTTCAGCAAAGCAAATCACTTATGCATATACATATATCCAGTCTTTTTTAGATTTCTTTCCCATTTAAGTCACCATATAGGAGTAGAGCTTCCTGTGTTACACAATAGGTTCTCATTAGTTATCTATTATATACATGGTAGTGTGTGTATGTGTGCAAGGACGAGTAAGTGTGCACACACTCAATTGGGTCCAACTGTTTGTGACCCCATGGACTGCAATCCACCGGGCTCCTCTAACCACAGCATTTTTCCAGTAAGAATCCTGGAGTGGGTTACCATTTCCTCCTCCAGGAGATTTTCCCAACCCAGGGATCAAACCTGCAGCTCCTGCACTGGCAGGCAGATTCTTCAACACTGGGCCATCTGGCAAGCCCACACAGTAGTATATATATGTCGATCGCTAACTCCCAATTTATCCCACTCCCTTCCCCCTACCCATAACCATAAGCTTGCTCTCTACATGTGTGACTCTATTTCTGCTTTGCAAATAAGTTTCTGTGTACCATTTTTGAGATTCCACATATAAGTGATATTGTATGATATTCACAGCTGGTTTCTCATCAAAAACAATACAAGCAGAAGATAATGAAATAACATTATTAAAGTTATGGGAAAGACAAAAAACTAAATAATTTAGAATTTTGTATCTGGTGAAAAATATCCTTTTAAATGAAGGTTCAATAAATGCATACTTAGACAAGTAAAAGCTGAAACTATTGCCAGAAAGCCTACACAATAATAAATATAAAAGTAAGTTCTTCAGGCTGAAGAAAAATGATCTTTATGGAGACTCAGTTATGAAGGAGGAAAAAAAGAGCACCAAACAGTTTAAATAGGTGGATAAATATAAAAGACTTCTTGCAAAATGTATTTAAAGGATTCTGAATTTAAACAAAATGTGGTAATACCATATTAATGAATTTATAAAATATGCAGGAATAAAATACAATATATAACAACAGCACAAAAAAGAGAATGTGGCTAAGTGAAATAACACTATTGTATAAAAGTTGTTTACTAGTACTAAATAGGCTTCCCAAGTGGCACAGTGGTAAAGAATCTCCCTGTCAATGCAGGAGACTCAAAAGATACAGTCCATGGAGGCTCAAAGAGTTGTACATGACTGAGTGACTGAGCGTGAGCGTGCGCACACACACACACACACACACATGCTATATGGATATGCTACAAATAGTGAAACATACATATGAAAATTTTAGACTGCTTAATAAGAAAATTACTGCTATTAAAAGAAGACCCCATGGACTGTATCCTGCCAGGCTCCTCTGTCCATGGGATTTTCCAGGTCAGAATACTGGAGTGGGAAGGCATTCCCTTCTCCAGGAGATCTTCCCAACCCAGGGATCATACCCAGGTCTCCCGGATTGCAAGTGGATTCTTTACCATCTGAGCCACCAAAGAAGCCCAGTAAAATATTGGTATATAACTAAAAATTAAGACTAAAGCAATAAGCTCATTGAGAAGATGAAATAGATTTCTAAAAATTGCTGAATGAAACCAAAAGAAGAAAGGAGGAACAAATGAATAAAGAACAGCTACAACAAATAAAGAAGAAACATACAATTTAAATGCAGCCACATGAGGATTTATGATAAATGCAAATGAACTAACAATACTATGTAAAAGATAGATACAAAATGGATTTACAAAAAAAAATTTTTTTAAAGAAAGACTAAACCTATGCTATGTAATAAAAACACGCTTTAAAGAAAACAGAGAGGCTAACATAAAAAATGCACAAGATATCGGCCAAGATGGCAGAATTGAAAGATCCTGAGCTCGGTTCCTCTAATGACACACCAAAATTACAAATACTTACAGAATAACCATTGATGAAAATGACTGGAACCTATCAGATGAGATCGTCCACAAATTAAAGATATTATTAAAGAAGGAACCACAACAAGATGGGCAGGAGGGGCAAAGACATAGTATAGTCAAGCCCATACCCCAAATGGGTGACCCAAAAATGGAAGAATAATTACAACTGCAGATGTTCTCCGTTAAAAGTGATGCCTCTAAGCCCAACAGCAGGTTTCCCAGCCCTAAAGTCCTATACCGGTAAAACAAGTTACCTAAACACTTGACTTTGAAGGCTAGCAGGGCCTACTGTTGGGAGTCCCAGAAGGCTAGAGATCGAGACTCCACTCGTAAAAAGTGCACATAAAATCTCATATGCTCCAGGATACAAGGCAGAAGCAGTAATTTGAAAGGCGCCTGAGTCAGCCCTATCTGCTGATCTTGAGAGTTTCCCAGAGAGATAGAAGGCAACTGTAGCCTACCCTGGGGAAAGAGAAAGCGGCAGCACACATTTCAGGGAGCTTGTTCTACCACATGGACGTTGGTGCTGGCAAAAACAAATTTAGAATTCTCCCCCTAGCTTATGAGCCTCAGAATCCAGACCTGTACCTACCCAATGGCCTACAGACTCCAGTACTGGGACACCTCAGGCCAAGTACCTAACAAAGCAGGTGAGTACACAGCTCTACCCAACCACAAAGGCTGCCTTAAGGCCCTCTGAGCCCACAGCTGCCCCTGCCCAAAAGGCCCAAGACTGAACCTACATACCACTGTACAGACGCTAAACCTGGGATCCATGGGAATCTGCTGCCAGGGACCATGGGACCCACCTACACACAACAGTGGACAGGAACTAGAATTTCTGGTCCTGGTCAGTAGCAAGTTGTCTCCAGCATCAGGAGTAGCCTCGCACATTAGCAAGAGGACATCAGCCATAGGACAACTACAGCCCCAAAGCCTGAGGACACAGCTAGCCAACCAGCAGGCCAACACAGAGTTCAGGAACCATGAAACAAACAGACAACTGTGTCAGGAACCAGCCCACCCACCAGCAGTCTGACATCAGCTCTGGAGCCTCTGGGCTTTGCAGCTAGATACCAGTATCCAAGTCTACCTTCCAGGGGGCCAGCATTAGCCCTGGTGTCTGGCTTCACTCATCAGTGACAGGTAGATCAGGAACCATGAAACAAACGGACAACTGTGTCAGGAACCAGCCCACCCACCAGCAGTCTGACATCAGCTCTGGAGCCTCTGGGCTTTGCAGCTAGATACCAGTATCCAAGTCTACCTTCCAGGGGGCCAGCATTAGCCCTGGTGTCTGGCTTCACTCATCAGTGGACAGGTAGCAGCCTGGGGATCTCGTGGAACCAACTCTATCCGCCAATAAGTCAGCAATAGCCCCAGGTTCCCACAGGATTCCTCAGCCAGCTGCAGTGTGACCCAGCCCTGCCAATGAGCTGCCAGAAACCTTTGTACAAGGCAGGGCCTGGCAATGAATCAAACCAGGAACCAACCAAGCCTACCAGACCACCCACAGTAGCCAGTTCAACGAAACAGAAGTACTCAAACAGCCCACATAGGGGACATCCCTATAGCATATAGCTCTGGTGACCAAATGGAAAGTGGTCTCCTGGGACACACAGGATGTCCCCTACAAAAGACCGTATCTCCAGAGCTGGGAAACATAACCAATCTACCAAATACATAGAAATAGAACAACAAGTTAAGCAACATGAGTCAATAATAAAAATGTTTGAAATAAAGTCATGAGATAATAAAACAAGATAGGCAAAATAAGTCAACAGTGAAACATGTTCCAAACAAGATAAAAGCCCATAAGAATTAAGTGGAGATAACCAAACTATTAGAGAAAGAGTTCAGGGTAATGACTGTAAAGATGATCAAAGAATTTGAGAGAAGAATGGACACAGAGTGAGAAGACAGAAGTTTGTAACAGAAAGTTGGAAAATATAAAGAGCAACCAACCAAAGATGAAGAATAAAATAATTGAAAAATACAGAGTAGCAATCAAAAGCAGAATAAATAATGCAGAGTAACCCATCAGTGAGCTGGAAGACAAAGCAGTGGAAATCCTGATCCTGAACAAAAAGAAAGAAATAAAAATAAAAACAAATGAGAAAAGTTTGAGAGATGTCTAGGACAACATCAAGCATAGCAACACTTGCAATAGAGGAGTCCCAAAAAAACAAAGACAAAAAAGGTGGGGGGACAGAGAACATATTTGAAGACATAATAGCTGAAAACTTCCCTAATCTGGGAAAGGAAAGAGAGATTCAAGTCCAGGAAGAATGACTAGACACATTTTAATTAAAATGGCAAAAATGAAAGATAAAGAGAGAATATAAAAACCAGCAAGGGAAAAAGTAACAAGCTGCATATAAGGTAACTCCCCGTAGGCTGCCAACTGACTTCTCAGTAGAAACTCTGCAGATCAGAAGAGTGGCACAACATATTCAAATTGATGAAATTTAAAAATCTACAAGCAAGAATACTGTACCCAGCAAGGGTCTCATTCAGATTTCATGGAGAGGTCAAAATTTTACCGCTAAAAGAATTTAGTACCACCAAACCAATTTTATAAGAAATGTTAAAAGGACTTTCTAAGCAAAAAAGGAAAGGCCAAAACTAGAAACATGAAATTACAAAAGAGTACTGGAAAATATAGGGTAAGATAGGAAATCAACCACACACAAAGCCAGTAGGAAGGTAGGAATAAAATCATTCTTACCCACAATAAGGAGTTTAGGGATACACGCAACAATTAGATGCTAAATAAAATGTCAAAAGACAGTCAGTAATCACGAGGGGATGAGACTACAAATGCAGGAATGTTAAAACGAATTTGAAATTAAGAGATCAGCAACTTAAAACTGTCATATATATCTCTCACAGTAATCAAAAACCAAAAATCTGTTAACAAATATATATACACACATACACAAAGGGAATGGAATCCAAAAATAATATTAAGATAGTCATCAAATCACAATAAAAAAGATTAAAAAGATGAAGAAAGGAACTAAAAGGAACTACAAACACAATTAACAAAATGGCAGGAAAAAGTATATATTAATAATTACTTTAAATATAAGTGAACTAAGTGCTCCAATCAAAAGACACAGAGTGGCTGAATGGATACCAAAAAAAAAAAAAAAACCACCATAAAAAAAGATTAAAAAGATGAAGAAAGGAACTAAAAGGAACTACAAACACAATTAACAAAATGGCAGGAAAAAGTATATATTAATAATTACTTTAAATATAAGTGAACTAAGTGCTCCAATCAAAAGACACAGAGTGGCTGAATGGATACCAAAAAAAAAAAAAAAAACCACCATAAATGCTGCCTACACAAGATTTATTTCAAATGTAAAGACACATAGACAGAAAGTGAGAGTATGGAAAAAGGTTTTATCATACAAGCAAAAATGAAAAGAAAGCAATATTTATTTCAGACAAAATAGACTTTAAGACAAAGACTACTGAACAAGACAAAGAAAGCCATAATATAATAATCAAAGAGTCAATTTAAGAAGAAGATACAACAATTATAAATATATGTGTATACTACATAGAAGCACTTAAATGCATAAAGCAAATATTAACAGACATTAAAAAAAGAAGTTGACAATAACACAAAATTGGTAGGAGATTTTAAGACCTCACTAACATCATGGACAGATCATGCAAACAGAAAATTAATAAGGAAATACTGCTCTTAATAGACACACTACATCATATAGATTTAATGATATAATGGAACACTGCATTCAAAGCAGCAGAATACACATTATTTTCAACACACACGGAACATTTTCCAGAATAAGTCACATGCTAGGCCACAAAGGGAGCCTTCTTAAATTTAAGAACACTGAAATCATATCAAGTAACTTTTGGACCAAAATGTTATGAGACAGAAACCAACTACAAGAAAAAAAAGTTTCAAAAACCACAAACATGGTAGCTAAGAAATCTGCTACTAAACAACCAATGGATCAACCAAAAAACCAAAGAAGAAACCAAAAAATACTTTAAAACAAATGAAAATAAAAATACAAGGCTTCAAAATCTATAGGACACAGCAAAATCAGTTCTAAGAGGGAAGTTTATAGCAATACAAGCTCACTTCAGGAAACAAGAAAATCCCAAATACACAACCTAACATTACACATAAAGTAGCTAGAAAAAGAATGAACAAAACTCAAAGTTAGTAGAAGGAAAGAAAGCAAAAGAATCAGAGCAGAAATATATGAAATAGAGACTAAAATCAAACAAACAAACAAAAAGAGAAAAGAATCAATGCAACTAAGATCTGGTTTACTGAAAATATAAACAAAATCAACAAACCCATATCCAAG
>SJYC01075787.1:0-11264 GCA_006408675.1 Madoqua kirkii | reverse complement strand
ATGCCCAATGGTCTATAAATATGATGTCAATGTTTTTGATAAATAAATGTGTCCTTAAATATCTTTCAAAAAAGTAAAACCTGTCAAAATGTTAATCTCTTTTTTGGCTGATACATCACTATTGATGTGTATTTCTTCATTGTACCTCAACATTCTCCAAGTTTTCTAGAATGAACATATATTACTTTTATAATCAGAAGAAATAGTTAGTTTCCATAAAGTTAAAAATAAAAACAACAGCTCAAGGCCAGTGTTTGGAAAATTTTCTGACTTACTGTTCTCTGGAATTGCAACTGATTTTAACTTAAAAATATGGCTGCAATTTCAAAAACAACAACAACACTTTTATGTTCTACATAAGGGAAGTTCCAATAATGTAGCCTTTGGAGTACTTTAGAAAATAGTGAAATACTGAAATGGTCACAGTGTTCTCAGGCCAAGAGCCCCATCAAAAAACAAAAGATGTGGGTAACAAACTATTCTAACTACCCACAACTGAAATTGTATGTAGAAAGAATTAGATATAAAAAAAATTTACTGCTGCCTTTTATAAAGGCAAAAACATATGACCCCAAAAAAATACTGTACAAATTTGTAATTAACTGTCTACAGATGTTACATAGCATTGATTATTTCCATACAAGATCAACAAAGGCCAACAAACAGATAATTTAGTAACTAAGGTATTCTCAAGAGACAAAAGGTGAAACAGAGGTTGATATCTTCTGGTCTTCCTTCTGTTTATCCCCAGTGTATGTTATAGTCTCATAGTCATGGAAAGTGATAAAATCACAAAACAATCATTTTCGTATCAGCTGTCATAAGAAGACTAAGTGTGAGGATGAGAAAAACCATGTAAAGGAAATAGGGGTAGGGGATTAAGAGGTACAAACTAATATGTAGAAAATAAATAAGTTACAGGATATATTGTACAGCACAGGAAATATAGTCAGTATTTTAGAATAACTATAAATGGAGTATAACATTTAAAACCTGTGAGTCACTATGTTATACACCTAAAGCTTTACCCTGTAAATCAACTATATCTCAATAAACATAGATATATAGTAAAAAGGAAAAAAATGACTAAAGGGGAAGTCATGTCTTCCATATTGTCATCAGAATATCTCAAAACACAAAAGATGAAGGAAAACTAAGAGAATTGTCACCCAAAGCTTACCCTAAAGAATGCCTAAAGGATGTTCTTAAAAAGAAAGGAAATGATAAATGAGTGAGTCTTAGAACATCAGGAAAAAAGGAAAAATAAAAGAAGAAGAAAAAGCATGAATAAGTAAAATAGACTTTCCTACTTGTCTTGAGTTTCCTAAGTTATATTCAGTGATCAAAGCAAAAACACAATATTGTCTGGTAGAGATTTCAACTTATAGAAAGAAAAATTTTAAGACCATTATATTATTCTTCAAGGGATAATAGACAGACATGGAGAGGGTAAGATTCCTACACTTTAACTGGCAAAGCACTGATATCAGGAAACGTCTGTGGTAATAGAACAGTTCTGCATCCTGATTGTGGCAAAAATATAGCATTTACACAAATGATAAAATGACACATACTAATTCACACTCACACATTGTACAAATGTCAGTTTGCTGATTTTAATACTGTACTATAATTATGTAAGAGGTGACCAATGGAGAAAATGGTTAAACAGTACACAGGGCTTCTTCATACTATCCTTGCAATCTTTGTAATTCTAATTATTTAAAAATTTAAAGAAAGTTAACTGAAGATACCAAGAAACCTATATAAAGGAGGTAGTAAATGACTGGGATCTGAACCAAGGTCCTGATAGGTTCACAGGATAATCTAGGCAGGAAAACAATATTTGAGTAAAGGAGAAAAAGACAGTGAGACAAGAAAGATAGGCTGTGACAAGCTATGGACAACCTTGATGGCTGGTCTATGTAATCTGAAACTGTTCTATACCCAATGGAAATCTTAGGAATAAGTCCAAACACTTATGAATAAAGTTTCATTAAGAGTATGGCAAAACTTCTACTCAGAAAAAATAAAAATACCACTCATATAGGAAATACAAATGATATGGCTAAAAAAGATACCAGAGTATCAAATTTTAGGCAAATTTCAGCAAGTACAGAAGACTGAAAAATGGAAGGACTCCAACCTGAGAAAATCTGAAGAATACTCATAATACAATAAAGCAGTGTTCTGTACATAAAAGCAGTAATGCCCCTGGAAAGCAGGCAGCATTAACCTTTTCTTTTCCCCACGTATCTTCTACATGCACGCGTGTATGCTAAGTCACTTCAGTCATGTCCAACTGTTTACAGCCCTATGAACCACAGCCTGCCAGGTCCTCTGTCCATGGGATTCTCCAGGGGAAAATACTGGAGTGGGTTGCCATGTGCTGTCCCAGGGGATCTTCCCGACCCAGGGACTGAATCCCTGTCTCCTCACTGGCAGGCGGGTTCTTTACCACTAGTGCCGTCTGGAGAGCCGTGGTTCTTCTACATGCGTGTCCAAATGATGAAAATCTCAAAGAAGAAATACCAAAAAACAATAAATATTTTTAAATAATTTGCTGATTTTCAGTAGCTAAGTCTCATCTGACTCTTTGTGACCCCACAGACTACAGCACACCAGGCTCCTCTGTCCTTCACTATCTCCCAGAGTGTGCCCAAATTCACGCCCATTGAGTCAGTAAGGCTATCTAACTATCTCATCCTCTGCTGCTCCCTTCTCCTGTTTTCTTCAATATTCCCCAGCATCAGGGCCTTTTCCAAAAGCCAGCTGTTCGCATCAGGTAGCCAAAGTATTGGAGCTTCAGCTTTAGCATCAGTCTTTCCAATAAATATTTAGGGTTCATTTCCTTTACAATTGACTGGTTTGATCTTTTTGCAGTCCAAGGAACTCTCAAGAGTCTTCTCTAGCACCACAAATCAAAAGCATCAGTTCTTCGGCACTCAAAATTCTTTATGAATTCTCCCATCTGGACATGACTACTGGAAAAAACTGTTGCTTTGACTACATGGATAGTTAAAGGATATACAAGATACATATACCTATGTCAGTAAAGTGACATCTCTGCTTTTTAATACACCGTCTGCTGCTGCTGCTGCTGCTGCTAAATCTCTTCATTCGTGTCCAACTCTGTGTGATCCCATGGACTACAGCCCACCAGGCTCCCCCATCCCTGGGATCCTCCAGGCAAGAACACTGGAGTGGGTTGCCATTTCCTTCTCCAAAACACCGTCTAGGTTTGTCATAGCTTTCCTTCCGTGGAGCAAGAGTCTTTTAATTTCAAGTCTGCAGCCACCATCCACAGTGATTATGGAGTCCAAGAAAATAAAATCTGTCACTGCTTCCACTTTTTCCACTTTTCTTTGTCCTGAAGTGCTAGGAACAGATGCTACGATCTTAGTTTTTTGAATGTGGAATTTTAAGTCAGCTTTTTAACTCTCCTCTTTCATCCTCATCAATAGGCTCTTTAGCTCCTTTTCACTTTCTGCCTAAGGTGTCATCTGCCTATCTGAGCTTGTTGATATTTCTCTAGGCAAACTTGATTCCAGCTTGTGCTTCATCTAGCCCTGCATTTCTCATGATGTATTCTGCACAGAAGTTAAATAAGCAGAGTGGCAACATACAGCCTTAAGGTACTCCTTTCCCAATCTGGAACCAGTCTGTTGTTCTATGTGTGGTTCTAACTGTTGCTTCTTGACTCACCTACAGGTTTCTCAGGAGACAGGCATGGTGGTCTGGTACTCCCATCTCTTTAAGAATTTTCCATAGTCTGTTGTGATCCACACTGTCAAAGTGTAGTCAGTGAGCAGAAGTAGATGTTTTTCTGGAATTCCCTTGCTTTCTCCATGATCCAACAAATGCTGGCACTTTGATCTCTGGTTCCTCTGCCTTTTCTAAACCCAGCTTGTACATCTGGAAGTTCTCAAGTCCACAAACTATACTGAAGCTGAGCTTGAAGGAGTTCAGTAATTCATCACCTGTTACTATTTTCTTAACTATGTACTTTGTTTTTTGACTCAGTTTTTTTTTAATCTAAGGGGCATTTGAATATAAACACATAAAATTTTCAAAGGATAAAAATATAAAATGAAAGTTCTTTGATAATTAAAAGAAATTAGGGTGATTTTTTTTTAATGGTTAAAAAAAACAAAGGGCAAAAAAAGGTCTAAGCTAGAGATCAATAAAGATGGTGTTATCTGTTGATGTTTAATAAACATTAATTAATACAAAGACAGAGACATTATTCAGGGTAATGAGCTAAACTAAATTGTATTAGCTGAGGTTCATGTAGCAATTTAACTCTCACTGTACTTAGACTCAAAAAATAAAAATTAAAATTTTAGGAAAAGTTCTAATCTTACTGTCTCATTTATGGGAGTGGGAACAGTGATAATTTGCTATTTAAATATAATCTGCTTAAATATTTGGATACAGTACAGAAAGGAGGCACAAAACTACAGTACCACATATATCCTCTTCATTAGTTTTTCAATCAAAAAAACATAGCTTCCACAGGAGATAACTATGAAATTTTTTTTTAATTTTGCACTACATTGGCTCTCTCAAAAACTACAATTCACTTCTGGGAATAAAGTTCAATAGGATAAAATAAGGTAAAATCAGATATTCTTAAGGTTAATAAAACTGATTTTTACTCAATCTCAATGAAAGCCATCAGAGATATTTTTAAATTAAAAGCATATCTGTATAAATATTAAAGCTGGATTCAGATTCTACTTTTTTTTACAACTTTATAATATATACATAAGATCTTTAAAAGACCCTAAAATTTAGGTTGGAAACAATTTAAATATCCAGTAGTATAAAAAGGTTCTATAAACCGTAGCCTATTAATATAATGACAAAATCACTTAACAATACACTGTGTTCAGACCTCAGGAGAAATGAAGAACAAAGATGTAAAGAGTAACTGTATATTTTCTCCCCACAGATCAAGGTAAGAAAATTTTATTTATTCTATTTTGCTATAAAAAGCATTCATATAGTACTGACCATCTGCCAGGCACCACTCTAAGTACTTTAAAGCATTACCTGATTAAATTTTCATATCAACTGAAGAAACAGACACCAAGAGGTTAGGAATGCTACACACAGAGTGGCAGAGTTAGGGTTTGAAACATACTGCCTGGCTGCAGATCCATTACACAGTATTAACCACTATACTCTTCTACCTTCTAACCAGTGATTACAGCCTGGTGCTCTGTCTTTCCACATCTTTTTCCATGCTCAGGAACATACAGTTTTTCTTTTCTATAAAAAGAGACATTAAAGAAAGACTCAATACTGTTCAAAATTTGTTCACTTATGAAATTTCAAACGAGATAGTTTTTTTCATATTTGCCTGTAATCATATAGTCAAATATATGTCCAAAGCTCTTAACTACAGCTCTGCTGGGTTCACTAATTTCAGTTATCTCTCACATAAAATTTACTTCCAGACCCAATGAGGAGAGACTGGCCCCCTCTCCTGTCCATCAAAGGAAGGCAAGGAAACATCAGTTTCTTGTTTCCTCTATTGTCCTCACTCCAGAAACTCTCCCATGTAACACATCTGGAAAGAGAACATTTTTTTTCCAAAATTTGCTAACATATACCCAGAAAGGCTCCAGGCTATACCAATTACCTCCAAATTCCTGCAGTCTTGTTACAGATCCTAAATGTTATGCATTCTCTTTGGATTCTTAAGTCTTTCACCAAATCATATAAGTATCAGTGGGTATTCCTATTCTCCCTTCATTGCTACAAGACCACCACAGCGGATCAATTACAAATTTAACTTCAGGAATGCCCTAATCTCCAACTCACATTTCATCATCATTTACAGAAAACAATGGTTTCAACTGAATTTATTGCGGATTTTACCAAATTATTTTAAGTTTTCTAGGTTTCAGAATCTAAACTTAGATGTTCTGGCTATTCTTCAATGTTTCCGCTTATATAAACCTCTCTTCTGAATTCACATTCAGAATTTAAACAGTAGCCCTTCCTTTCCTATATCAGAACGACAGCATAAATTAAGTAACTTAAAGACATGCATTTCTCGGTTTCTCAGAACACCTCATCAAATCTAGAAAAAAAAATCATTTAAATTCCCTGGTGGCTCAGAGGTTAAAGTGTCTGCCTGCAATGTGGGAGACCAGGGTTCGATCCCTGGGTCGGGAAGATTCCCCTGGAGAAGGAAACGGCAAGCCACTCCAATAATCTTGCCTAGAGAATCCCATGGATGGAGGACAGTGGGCTACAGTCCATGGGGTCACAAAGAGTCGGACAGGACTGAGCAACTTCACTTTCACTTTCACTTTCAAAATTCCAAAACACATGTTTTTCACTAAAAAAATAAGATGATGAATATAAAAATATCCTAAATTTATTCTTACAGATGAACTCATTCATATTCAACTACAGAATTGATCGGGTCTTTGGGCAACTGACCTAGCTGGATTCATCAAGAGGAGAATAAACACTAAATGGTTATCTAGAAGAGAATACCAAAGACTCCTAATAGTATATAGTTCTTCTTAAGATAATAAATAGATGACATAATAGCTCCCAAATATATTTTGAGGGATATTTTATGATTTTATTGTTGTTGCTCTTTGTTTAGTCACTAAGTCATTTCCGACTCTTTTGTGACCCCATGGACTATGGCCTGCCAGGTTACTCTGTCCATGGGATTTCCCAGGAAAGAATCCTGGAGTGGGTTACCATTTCCTTCTCGAGGGGATCTTTATAACTCGGGGATCAAACTCGGGCCTCCTGCATTTGCAGGCAGATTCTTTACCACTGAACCACAAGGGAAGTCCCATTGTATGATTCGACCTCATCGACCAAAACTGAAAAGAGGTAAGTTTCCAATTTTTAGAGGTATTTGACTGTAGATTAGTCAACCCTTAAATGGATTATTAGACAAGATGATTTTGTAGGTCCTTAAAAACTATGAAGTTCTGATAATTCTCCAATTTAGCTTTCCTTGACCATTCCACCAACAGTGATCTCTCCCTGTACTGAAAACCTTTACTACACATTGCCTAAAATATTTACTTGGTTTTTATATACTACCATTTTAGTTTCTTTCTACACTTAATAGCTTTGTCTTCCCATGTAGACTATAATAATATTAAAGGCAATTTCTTAAGCTTTTAATAATTTTTTGGCATTGAATTTGCACAGTACTTTACACATACTATTAAATATTGCTAAGTATAAGGAGGAGTTTTTTGTTTTCCTGATACCCATGATATACTTAAATGTGAGAAACCTCTTTTTACTTTTTTATTATTTTAAAATATGTTTATTTTAAATATGTGGGCTAACATTTGCTCCTTGAGGGGCAATAATCTTGGGATAATTGTGATCTATAGCTTATTGGATAGATATTAGGATTCAGAAGCAATTTTAATTTTTTATTTAATGAGGCTTATGCAATATTCTACTGCACAGGGTGGATTTGTTGATGATTTAAGAAAGAAAGCAGTATCAGATGAATATCATATATTTTGTAGCTGAGTAAGGAGGGACTGCCCTCTTAGCTATTATGAAGACAAGGGGTGAGGACAGAATTAATAAACAACCTTTTAGTAAGCACACAGAAAAATCAAAGTCCTATTATTTCTCTTTAGCTGCTCTGAATGCTGTTCTGCATGCAAAATTGTTCCTTTCTTCATCCCTGCTTCTCAGGTTACTAAAAGTCAGGGCAAACTACAAACCAAATTCCTTCTCTAATTGAGTTGAAGACCCTAAAATGTACACATTAAAAACACTCTCCATTTCAGCAGTACTCCCTTTACTGGTGCCACATTAGAGATCACTGCCCAACTAAATTTACCACTCACAGAGTAGAACTTTTGTAATTTAACAGACTATGCTGTACACTCTTATACAACCAGCATACTATCCACAGAAATCATTTCTAAGGTGGAAAAGCTTTTGGATGGAGACAGCCACAAGCAGAATACACTGTTTTTATATTCAAAGAAAAAAATCAATAAAGTTACCAATAAAAACTCTTACATGAGTCGTTAATGAAAAGTATTGGTTGTTTCTGTTTGTGTTATTCAACTGCCACACACAATCTGGCTACCTAGGAAGCAAATGTACTCTGCAGAGGCCTGGCAAAAGCCTATCTTTTCTTTTCTTTTCTTTTTGAAAGAAAATGATACAGTGTATCCCCAGGACTTTACATCCTTTTAATCAGAAAATGCCAAGTTAGGAAAATCTGCTCACAAGAAACAGAAAGATGTAGTGTATAGAAGGTCAGGTTGCATGGTTTCTCATTTTTTATGTTATCTTGTGATAAATGTATTTTTGTAGATACATTTGTTATTCTTCATTAGTTTTGTAAATGCGGCATATAGAAGTCATCTGAATTACTAGATTAGCTTATAAATGCTGTTTTAAGCAAATCTGGAATCAGCAAATTTTTAAAAATATTTTATATTATAAAAATGTTTATACATAAAATTAAGTTCTTTAAGTAATATTTAATGAATTCAGTGTTTATAGGAGTATATGATATAATACATTTAAAGTGTGAAATGTTAGTTCCCATCCTGCACTTTTTCCCTTTACCCTAATCTATCCTCAATCCCAAAGCTTCTATCTATCTAATGCTATTATTGGTGCCAAAACATTACAATTCTAATTAATTTTCCATGTTTAACTCTTTTAAAATACAAAATCATACCAATGGCCCCCAAAGTTCTGTTTTCCAAATTAAAAACGTCTTTTAGCCCTTCAACTACTCCTCAGAGCCAGAGGCATTTTGTTGAATGGTTACTCTACTTCCACTTCCCTGAAGGTGTTCTGCTTCACTGGTAGCCTATTACAGCGTTGCACCAAAAGCTAAATATTACATTCCACCTATATTCCAAACAGAATACCCTCATTCAGTTATAAGCTATTCATGCACCCTTTTTTGTTTAAATGACCAGATTCCTTTACACACATACACATATACACACAATGCTTATAAACTTTTCTCACACTGTACTTAACAGTGAATTATTATAGATTTAAAGCAGTGCAACGTACTCAAGATAAAATTTCAACTCAAGACAAAAATTTATTCTACTGGATGAAGTCAGATTTATCACCCTATAAAGAGTATTCAGAATCTTGTTTCTAATATTCATCCTATTCATTATATCTTTAGTCTAATAAAAAAAAGTCAATATTCAACTCAAAGAACCCTACTATGCAATAGCAGCAATCTTCTGTTTGTATAGATTCATTTATCATTGTACTTTATATTCAACCAGTTTCTACTTATTGTTCTTTATACTCAACTAAAACTTCTTCACTGTGTACGAAAGCTTAAGTCTCTCTGTCGTGTCTAACTCTGTACAACCCCATGGACTGTAGCCCATCAAGCTCCTCTATCCATGGAATTTTCCAGGCAACAATACTGGAGTGGGTAGCCATTTCCTTCTCCAGGGGATCCTCCCAACCCAGGGATCAAATCCAGATCTCCTGCTTTGCAGGCAGATTCTTTACCATCTGAGCCACCAGGGAAGGCCTCACTGTGTATAAACAGTGACTAAAATGCCAGTCAGGGCTTCCCTGATAGCTCAGTTGGTAAAGAATCCGCCTGTAATGCAGGAGACCCCAGTTCGATTCCTGGGTCGGGAAGTTCCGCTGGAGAAGGGATAGGCTACCCACTCCAGTATTCTTGGGCTTCCCTCATAGCTCAGCTGGTAAAGAATCCGTCTGCAATGTGGGAGACCTGGGTTCGATCCCTGGGTTGAGAAGATGTCCTGGAGAAGGGAATGGCTATTCACACATAGGGGGAATCTTCTAAGTGATCACAATTGTATGACTTGCCAACATTTAGAAATTAAGAGAATTCACACAAAATCCATGTTTCCAATATCTCTTGGGGGAAAAAAAATTAAGGTCTAGTAACATTGAGCCCCAGTGAAATAATCAGCTATAGCTGAATAGTAGCTAACCCCTTTAGAACTGCACAATCCTCACCACACTTATTTACACACCTGCTCAATTCCTGGAGTTAACTGACTATGAGGCATCTGCCCTAAGACAACCTAGTCCTGTCCATGTCCATGACCTTGTCCTCCAACTTTTCCACTGTGACCTCTGAAATATCTTTCTGTGACCATCAACTCTTACATACTCTTCTGTATTATATAATAAATGTGTGTATATATTTCCAAGCAGAAAAAAAAAATTTTTTACATTTTTGAAATAATGCTTTCAGAATTTAGGAAATACAGGATTACTTCTCAAGGTAAGTAAGAGAGAAAAGAATTCCCAAGCTAACTAATTAAACAATTACAGTAAAAGAAAAGGCAATCTAAAGCATATTAACTATATTTTTGCCCCGGAAAAAAATTCTAATGCTCACATGAAAATCTCAGGAGGAAAGAACAATATGAGTAACAATGCTACACCAGTCAACCCTAAAGGAAAAATGCTGGCACCATATCAAATCACTAAACGAAACTAAATAATCCCAAAGTGATGTCCTAACATAGCAGACTACACAATAGCACATTCATCATGACTTTGCAATACTATCACTAATCACAACATCCTACAAAAATCAACTTTTTTTATAAAGGAAAATATATCACAGTGTAAAAAAGCAAAATAGCATTGCTAATATTTCTTCATAGTTCTAAAGCATAAAATTATGTGTTTACAGATGTATGTGCATATATATATATATGTGTGTGTGTGTGTGTGTGCGTGTATAAAGCAATGGAACTTAAATAAGTCAAAGGTTATTAATTATCCATAATCACACATCACTATTACATAGAACTTCTACTGCTCTACTCCTCACTATATCCACTTGTAATGTTTAAAGAAAATATATCACAGTGTAAAAAAGCAAAATAGCATTGCTAATATTTCTTCATAGTTCTAAAGCATAAAATTATGTGTTTACAGATGTATGTGCATATATGTATATATATATATGTGTGTGTGTGTGTGTGCGTGTATAAAGCAATGGAACTTAAATAAGTCAAAGGTTATTAATTATCCATAATCACACATCACTATTACATAGAACTTCTACTGCTCTACTCCTCACTATATCCACTTGTAATGTTTAACTCTAATGCACATACACACAGGTATGTACAGGAGTCAAATTCACAATAGAATATAAGGATTATCCAATAAATGGTGATGCTAACTTGGAAAGCAATTTAAATTTTTACTTTACACTGCACAACAAAATAAATTCCAAATGGATTAAAGAGCTAAATTAAGGGATA
>SJYC01075784.1:0-17442 GCA_006408675.1 Madoqua kirkii | reverse complement strand
GGCATTTACAAAAAAAGAAATAAAATAGTCAAAAAATTATATATCAAAACAGTAAGCTATCATTTTTTTCTTTTTATATCAGTAAAAAGTTTACTGAAAAAAAAACAAAAACAACCCAATCAAAAAATGGGCAGAAGACCTAACAGACATTTCTCCAAAGGAGACATACAGGTGGTCAACAGGCACATGAAAAGATGCTAAACAAGGCTCATTACTAGAGAAACGCAAATCAAACCAAAATGAGGTATCATCTCACACCAGAAAGAATGGCCATCATCAATAAGTCTACAAACAATAAATGCTGGAGAGGGTGTGGAGAAAAGGGAACTCTCTTTACCTTACTGGTGGGAATGCAAACTGATACAACCACGATGGAGAACACTATTTAAAAAATAGGACTAAAACTACCATATGACCCAGCAATCTCACTGCTGGACATATACCCTAAGGAAAACATAATTGCAAAAGTTTTATAATTGCACATGTTTCACACTGTTCACTTTTTCACTCGTTTTTCACTGTTCACATGTACCTCAGTGCTGTTCACTGTTCACATGTACCCCAGTGCTGTTCACTGCAGCACTGTTTACAATAACTAGCACATGGAAGCAACACAGATGTCTATCAGCAAATGAACTGAGAAGGAAGCTGTGGTACATTTACACAATGGAATATTACTCAGCTATACAGAGTGAAGCCAGACAGAGAAAGACAAATATCATCTACACTAACACATATATAGAATGTCTAGAAAGACAGTATTGACGATCCTACATAAAGAGCAAAGGAGACACAGACATATAGAACAGACTTTTGAACTCAGTGGGAGGAGAGGGTGGGATGATTTGAGAGTATAACACTGAAACATACACATTATCATGTATAAAACAAATAGCCAGTGGGAGTTTGATATATGATGTGGGGTGCTCTGTGATAACCTCAAGGGATGGCATAGGGAGGAAGGTCGGAAGGGGGCTCAAGAGGGACGGGACACATGTATGCCTATGGCCAATTCATGTGGATGTATGGCAAAAATCTTCACAATACTGTAATTATCCTTCAGTTAAATAAATAAATAAAACTACAGTGAGATGCTACCCCACATCAGTCTCAATGGCTATCATCAAAAACTCTACAAATAATAAATTCTGGAGAGAGTATGGAGAAAAGGGATTCCTTCTATACTGTTGGTGGGTATGTAAGGTGGTGCACCCACTAAAGAAAATAGTATGCAGGTTCCTAAGAAAACTAAAAATAGAACTAAAATGATCCAGCAATTCCACTCCTAGGCATATATCTGGACAAATCTCTAATTCCAAAAGATACATGCACCCCTATATTCACTGCAGCATTATTTATAATAGCCAAGACATAGAAACAACCTAAATGCCCATCAACAGAAGAACAGATAAAGAAGACGTGGTGCATATACACAGTAGAATACTAATTAGCTATAAAAAGAATGAAATAATGTCATTTGCAGCAACATGGATGCAACTAGAGATTATCATACTAACTGAAGTAAGTCAGAAAAAGAAAGACAAACATCATATGATAGCACTTACATGTGAAATCTAAAATATGATACAAATGAACCTATCCACTTAGCAGAAACAGACTCACAGCATATAGAACACACTTGGGGTTGCCAAGGGGGAGGGAAGGTAGAGGAGGGATGGACCAGGAGTTTGGGGTTCATAGATGCAAACTATTACATATAACTGGATGGATGGATGACAAAGTCCTACATCAAGAACTGTATTTAATGTCCTGGGATAATCCATAATAGGAAAGAAAATAAAAGAGAATGTATATATATATATAAAACTGAGTTACTCTGCTGTACAACAGAAATTAATACATTGTAAATTCAATCAGAAAAAAAGGCAGGCAACACTATAGATAAAAAAGCTGCATTCAATCACTACTGAGGAAATTTCAAATCTTCATTCAAGGACGTTAAACATAGAACTATTTTTAAGTGTTTTTAATATATAAAATTGCCACCTAGAAATAACTACAACCATCATTTTGGTGTATGTCCTTCCAGACCTTTTGAATACATGTGTGTGTGTGTGTACATACACACACAAATACAACTGCATACATAGATATTCAAATTTATTCATCCCTTAGTATCAGTGAGAAACTGATTCCAAGAACCCCTACATATACTACAATCCATGGATGCTCAGTTCCCTTATATAAAAATGATGTAGTATTTGCATCCTATATACATCCTTCCATATACATGAATACATCATTTTATTGAGGTATGCCTTTACCGTGCTTTGCAGATAACGCGCTTTTTACAAACTGAAGGTTTGTGGCAAACCCTGTGTAAAATGAGGTTATAGGTGCCAGTTTTCTAATAGCATTTGCTACTCAGTCTCTGTATCACATTTAGTGATTCCAGCTTTTTCATTATTATTTTACTTGTTAAACTGGTCTGTGGTCAGTGATCCATATTACTACTATAAGTAGTAGACTTAGAGTATACTGTAGTATACTAGTATACTACTATATAGGATACGAGAGACCATACCCATAATACACAGCAAAATTAATTAATAGTTCTCTGTGTTCTGGATGCTCTACTGGTTAGGTATTAACTTTCTTTCTCTCTTTTCTTCAGTTTAGTTCAATTCAGTTGCCCAGTCGTGTCCAACTCTTCACGACCCCATGAATCACAGCATGCCAGGCCTCCCTGTCCATCACCAACTCCCAGAGTTTACTCAAATTTATGTTCAATGAGTCAGTGATGCCATCCAGCCATCTCATCCTCTGTCATCTTCTCTCCTGCCCCCAAACCCTCCCAGCATCAGAGTCTTTTCCAATGAGTCAACTCTTTGCATCAGGTGGCCAAAGTATTGGAGTTTCACTTTTAGCCTCAGTCCTTCCAATGAACACCCAAGACTGATCTCCTTTAGAATGGACTGGTTGGATCTCCTCGCAGTCCAAGGGACTCTCAAGAGTCTTTTCCAACACCACAGTTCAAAAGCATCAATTCTTCAGCACTCAGCCTTCTTCACAATCCAACTCTCACATCCACACGTGACCACTGGAACAACCATAGCCTTGACTAGATGGACCTTTGTTGACAAAGTAATGTCTCTGCTTTTGAATAATCAAAGTTGGTCATAACTTTCCTTCCAAGGAGTAAGCGTCTTTTAATTTCATGGCTGCTGTCACCATCTGCAGCGATTTTGGAGCCCAAAAAAATAAAGTCTGACACCGCTTCCACTGTTTCCTCATCTAATTCCCATGAAGTGATGGGACCAGATGCCATGATCTTCGTTTTCTGAATGTTGAGCTTTAAGCCAACTTTTTCACTCTCCTTTCACTTTCATCAAGAGGCTTTTTAGCCTCTTCACTTTCTGCCATAAGGGTGGTGTCATCTGCATATCAGAGGTTATTGATATTTCTCCCGGCCGTCTTGATTCCAGCTTGTGTTTCTTCCACCCCAGCGTTTCTCATGATGTACTCTGCATATAAGTTAAATAAGCAGGGTGACAATATACAGCCTTGACAGAAAGTGTCTTTTAATTTCATGGCTGCAATCACCATTTGCAGTGATTTTGGAGCCCCTCCCAAAAAAGTTTGACACTGTTTCCACTGTTCCCCCATCTATTTCCCATGAAGTGATGGGACCAGATGCTATGATCTTCATTTTCTGAATGTTGAGCTTTAAGCCAATTTGTTCACTCTCCTCTTTCACTTTCATCAACAGGCTCTTTAGTTCTTCACTTTCCGCCATGAAGGTGGTGTCATCTGCCTATCAGAGGTTTTTGATATTTCTCCTGGCAATCTTGATTCCAGCTTCTGCTTCTTCCACTCCAGTGTTTCTCATGATGTACTCTGCATATAAGTTAAATAAGCAGGGTGACAATATACAGCCTTGACAGACTCCTTTTCCTATTTGGAACCAGTCTGTTGTTTCATGTCCAGTTCTAACTGTTGCCTCCTGACCTGCATATAGGTTTCTCAAGAGGCAGGTCAGGTAGTCTGGTATTCTCATTTCTTGAAGAATTTTCCAGTTTATTGTGATCCACATAGTCAAAGGCTTTGGCATAGTCAATAAAGCAGAAATAAGTGTTTTTCTGGAATTCTCTTGGTTTTTCCATGATCCAGCGGAATGTGGCAATTTGATCTCTGGTTCCTCTGCCTTTTCTAAACAAGCTTGAACATCTGGAATTTCATGGTTCACATATGGCTGAAGCCTGGCTTGGAGAATTTTGAGAGTAACTTTACTAGCATGTGAGATGAGTACACTAAGAGTACTCTTGATTCATGAGAAGAGGTCAAAATAACAACACTAACAGGAGTTTGGAAGAAGGTGATTTCAATCCTCATAGATAACTTGGAGGGGAGAAAAGAATAGGAGATGTGGCAGAAATAGCAAAAGAACCTGCATGAGAAGTGGAGCCTGAAGATATGACTAAACTGCTATAAGCTCATGGTAAAACTTTGATGGATGAGGACCTGTTCTTATAGATGAGCAAAGAAAGTAGTTTCTTGAGATAGGACCTACTCCTAGTAACAATACTGTAAAAATTGTTGAAATGACCTCAAAGGATTTAGAATATTATATCAGTTCAGTCGCTCAGTAGTGTCCAATTCTTGCAACCCCATGGACTGCAGCACGTCAGGCTTTCCTGTCCATCATCCACTGCCAGAGCTTGCTCAAACTCATGTCCATCAAGTTGGTGATGCCATCCAACCACCTCGTTCTCTGTCGGCCCCTTCTCCTCCTGCCTTCAATCTTTCCAAGCAGCAGGATCTTTTCCAATGAGTCAACTCTTTGCATCAGGTGGCCAAAGTATTGGAGTTTCAGCTTTGGCATCAGTCCATCCAACGAATATTCAGGACTCATTTCCTTTATGATTGACTGGTAGGATCTCCTTGCGTCCAAGGGACTCTCAAGAGTCTTCTCCAACACCATGGTTCAAAAGCATCACTTCTTCAGCGCTCAGCTTTCTTTATGATCCAACTCTCACATCCATACATGACCACTGAAAAAACTAAATTGATAAAGAACCACAGGTTTGAGAGAATTAACTCCAATTTCAAAAGAAGTTCTACTGCGGGTAAAATGCTATCACACAGCACCACATGCTAGAGAAGTCTGGAGTAAAAGGGAGAGTCAATCAATGTAGCAAACTTCATTACTGTCTTATATTAAGAAACTGCCATAGCCATCGCAAGCTTCAGTAACCACCACCCTGATCAGTCACTAGTCAACAAAATCAAGGCAAGACCCTCCACCAGCAAAAAAAATTATGACTCATGAAGGCTCAGATGACAGTTAGCATTTTAGCAATAAAGTACTTTTTAATTAAAGTATCTACATTTTTTAGACATAATGCTATTTTTACACTTACTAGACACAGTATAGTATAAACATAACTTTTATATGCAATGAGAAACCAAGAAATTTGTGTGACTTGCTTTATTGTGATGCACCCTTTACTGTGGTGGTTTGGAATTAAACTCACACTACCTCTGAGATATGCCCATATTTTAGATTACTTATTATACCTGCTGCTGCTGCTGCTGCTAAGTCACTTCAGTCGTGTCTGACTCTGTGTTACCCCAAAGATGGCAGCCCAATAGGCTCCACAGTCCCTGGGATTCTCCAGGAAGAACACTGGAGTGGGTTAATACAGTGTAAATGTGATATAAATAGCTACCAGAGTATGGCAAATTCTGTTTTGTTTTCTGAAACTTTCTGAGGTTTTTTTCCCAAAGTATTTTCAATCTGCAATTGGTTGAACTGGAAGGCTAACTAAATATACACATATTGTTTTATAACCTGATATTTTAAATTAACAATATACATCAGTATCTATTTTATTAACTATTTAGCCATATTACTATGACTGTTCAAAATTAGGTCATTCTCTTTTCTTCATTTCTTTTTTTTTTTTTTTGGAGGGGGGAGGTATTTTGAAAAATGCTTCTCCTGGCTGGAATATGGCTAAGACAAATGGAACTCAAATAGTTATCTTCAACCTGAGGTAGCACTGAGAGATGACAGAGCAGCAAGCTAGAAAAAGACTGGATCTCTGATGCTTTTGTAGGCTAAAGTCATTATATTAGTCTTGAAAAGCCTGCCATAAGAATTTTACATGAGTAAAATAAAGCATTCAATAAATATTAGCTATTATTATTACTAAAGAATATTTTCTTACATTAAAAATGTTCACAATATACCATTAGATTTTAAAAGCTGGACATATGAAGAATCACAAGAAATTACCAGAATATATGCAATTTTTATTTATTTACCTGATATCCTGCACAAAACAACTATTACTTTTATTATTTGAAAAAATGTGTAAAATTAAAATAAGGCAATAGGTATTGGAAAACATCCAAAGATCAGTCTAACTATTCAGTCCTGCTCTTTAGTTCTAACTTTCCTTGTAAAACTATGTAAGGTCACACAAAAACATCTTTAAGGAACCAATTTAGATATGTTCTTCACCTTTAAAAGATAAATGTATACTGAGATAACTGAAGGGAAGGAGCAGGAGATGGACAAAATCAAAGATAATTATATATAACATTAAGAGCAAAACTAACTTAAAACATACACACACACAATCAACTAACAGGTTTTAAGCCAATAAAGGTTCCATAATACAGAAAAATAAATAAATAAATAAATAAACTTTCTTTTGGCAAAGTGAAACAAATGTTTCTGCCTGTCAAAATAATTTGCAGTATCGGCTAGTTTCTACACTGAGCTGTCTTTTTTTGTTTTCAAGTATTTTAATAGATTCAGGAAGGACTATGGAGAAGGTGATGGCACCTCACCCCAGTACTCTTGCCTGCAAAATCCCATGGATGGAGGAGCATGGTAGACTGTGGTCCATGGGGTTGCTAAGAGTTGGACACAACTGAGCGACTTCACTTTCACTTTTCACTTTCATGCACTGCAGAAGGAAATGGCAACCCACTTCAGTGTTCTTGTCTGGAGAATCCCAGGGATGGGAGAGCCTGGTGGGCTGCTGTCTATGGGGTCAGAGTTGGACACAACTGAAGCAACTTAGCAGCAGCAGCAGCAGGAAGGACCAAAGATTCAGTTACAGTTGCAGTGTTCCCTCCCTTCATTGCCCTTGCTACATCATCTTGGCCTTTATAGTCTATAGGCCTAACACTGTGATACGAGAGCAAAGAGAGAGCTTTTGTTTGCTCTTCCTATGTGAATGGCTGTCTGACTGTTACAATTTGGAAGGGCAAGAAAGAAAGAGATCAAAACATTAAAAAGAAAAAAAAACTTTCTAATAAGTATATACATTTTTACTGAGTAATTTTCATTTTTTTCACAAATATATTTTTAATATTTTCCATGATCAAAAGTAAACTTAGTTTAAAAACAAAACAAAAAAACTCTGCATTGTCTTAGAAACTTCCAGGGAGAAAAGTTATATTTTTTAACCTGATAATGATGAAAATTATGCAATCCATATTGTCTTTTTTAACCTTAGCTGATAGAAAACTCAAAGTAAGGTTAAACAGAGAAACAGAAAGTATCTGCAGAAAAATTTACTGGTATAATTATTTCCTCTTCCTTTGCATTATGCACCTTCCCTGGTGGCTCAGACGGTTAAGCGTCTGTCTACAATGTGGGAGACCCGGGTTCAATCCCTGGGTCAGGAAGATCCCTCGGAGAAGGAAATGGCAATCCACTCCAGTACTATTGCCTGGAAAATCCCATGGACAGAGGAGCCTGGTAGGCTACAGCCCATGGGGTCGCAAAGAGTTGGACACAACTGAACAACTTTACCTTACCTTACCTTGCATTATGCATCCTACTCACTACCACTTTCATAACTATGCTACAGTTCATTTAACCCCAGTATTTGTTCAGTTCAGTTCAGTCGCTCAGTCATGTCCGACTCTTTGCAACCCCATGGACTGCAGCAAACCAGGCCTCCCTGTCCATCACCAACTCCCATGGTTTACTTAAACTCATGTCTATTGAGTCAGTGATGCCATCCAACCATCTCATCCTCTGTCAGCCCCTTCTCCTCTTGCCTTCGTCTTTCCCAGCATCAGGGTCTTTTCAGATGAGTCAGTTCTTCACATCAGGTGGCCAAATGATTGGAGTTTCAGCTTCAGCATCAGTCCTTCCAATGAATATTCAGGACTCATTTCCTTTAGGATGGACTGAATGGATCTCTTTGCTGTCCAAGGGACTCAAGAGTCTTCTCCAGCACCATAGTTCAAAAGCATCAATTCTTCAGCACTCAGCTTTCTTTATAGTCCAACTCTCACATTCATATATGACTGCTGGAAAAACAAATGCCTTGACTAGATAGACCTTTGTTGGCAAAGTAATGTCTCTGCTTTTGAATATGCTGTCTAGGTTGGTCATAACTTTTCTTCCAAGGAGTAAACATCTTTTAATTTCAGAGCTATAGTCACTATCTGCAGTTATATATGGAGCCCAGAAAAATAGTCTGTCATTGTTTCCACTGTTTCCCATCTATTTGCCATGAAGTGATGGGAACAGATGCCATGATCTTTGTTTTCTGAAAGTTGAGCTGTAAGCCAACTTTTTCACTCTCTTTCACTTTCATCAAAAGTTCTTTAGTACTTCTTCACTTTCTGCCATAAGGGTGGTGTCATCTGCATATCTGAGGTTATTGATATTTCTCCCAGCAATCTTGATTCCAACTTGTGCTTCATTCAGCCCAGCGTTTCTCATGATGTACTCTCTGTATATAAGTTAAAAAGCAGGGTGACAATATACAGCCTTAATGTCCTCCTTTCCCTATTTGGAACCAGTCTGTTGCTCCATGTACAGCATTTGTATGTCTGTCTTTTCCCAAACATACCTCAATTTTTTTTAAGTAAGCAGAAACAATACAATAAATTAATAAATCAGAATATATACAATATGAAAACAATGCAGTCTTTTGACTATAGCCCAAGTTCTAAAAAACAACCAAAATGAGATATTATCATCCCATGAAAAAGATAAAAGTCACACAAGAAGAAAATCTCTTCACAGGATATCTCTTCCTCAGTCACATGACTGCTATCTCTTAACCATGCTATAATAAGCAAAGATCCTTCCCACCTACCCATGACTCACTTTTCACTGAATTCCTTCAACTTTTAATTCCAATTCCTAATTATTTTACTATAAAAAAGAAAGTGAAAGAATTGTGAGCACATCTATATCTTATTTCCTTGAGTCTACATAAGAGTTCTTTAACTTGTTACTCAAATGTAAACAGATTCTGTGAGGATTTTTTTGCATCCAAAATTTCACTATAATACTGACCACAATGCTGGCAAAAGCCCTCTGAGCTGGAAGGAGAACAAGATTTCAAATAATTTATAAATAATCATTTCAAGAACATAATCTTTTCTTCTTTTATCCCACAAAAGACAGTATTTTGTTCAAGACCCACCAGCTGTCAACTTCTCAGCATACCCTAAATCCCACTTAGTTCTCTGTTGTAAACGGTATAGTATTTCGCTACCACATCAATAAATAAAATTCCTGAAGAAATCACTTTTGTGTTTGATTCACATTTGTTCTGCATATGCCAATGAACCCAAGGTATTTGTAATGTTAAACTCTTAAAAGCCTTAGCTTACTAAGGGCAATCTGAAAACAGCAAAAGGTCTATCCCATGTGGATCACTGGACAACCCCAAAATGAGGAATCACAGCATAAATCTGACACAATGGTTCTTTTTACTACACTCTCTCTCTCACTCTTTTAAGTAAACATTTTTTAGAGTAAGAGCAAAGTATTAGCTTTTAAAACCCAGTCTGCTGATAGCCAGTACTACCCTAATTCTTTAAAACTTTGACTTTTCTAATCAAAAAGCTGGGGAAATAAAAGCCTATAATAGGTTAATTATCTTGAATATAGTTAACAATACATACTTACCACACAAATTACCAGAGACAGTTATAGACTGGTATTCAGAAAATGCTCTCCTTTCTCACCTTTATGATAATTAGGTTTCTTCCTATTCTCTTTTGATTAATAAAAAAAAATTACAGAAATGTATCTCTTTCTAATGGCACAATAAAGATGAATTATCTACAGTATCCTTGAAACTCCCTTCAGGAACAATGTACAAATATTATTATGACTCAATGCCTCCTAAAAACAACTTTGTAACTCTGCTTATTTAACTTATATGCAGAATACATCATGGACTGGATGAAGCACAAGCTGGAACCAAGACTGCTGGGAGAAATATGAATAACCTCAGACACACAGATGACACCACATTTAGGGTAGAAAGTTAAGAACTAAAGAGCCTCTTAATGAAACTGAAAGAGGAGAGTGAAAGAACTGGCTTAAAACTCAACATTCAGAAAACTAAGATCATGACATCTGGTGCCATCACTTCATGGGAAATAGATGGGGAAACAATGGAAACAGTGACAGACTTTATTTTGGGGGGCTCCAAAATCACAGCAGATAATGATTGCAGCCATGAAATTAAAAGATGTTTCCTCCTTGGAAGAAAAGCTATAACCAACCTAAACAGCATATTAAAAAGCAGAGACATTACTTTGCCAACAAAGGTCCACCTAGTCAAAGCTGTGGTTTTTCCAGTAGTCATGTATGGATGTGAGAGTTGGACTGTGAAGAAAGCTAAGTGCCGAAGAAGTGATGCTTTGAACTGTGGTGTTGGAGAAGACTCTTGAGAGTCTCTTGGACTGCAAGGAGATCCAACCAATCCATCCTAAAGGGAATGAGTCCTGAATATTCATTGGAAGGACTGATGCTGAAGCTGAAACTCCAATACTTTGGCCACTTGACGCAAAGAACTGATTTGTTGGAAAAGACTCTGATGCTGAGAAAGATTGAAGGTGGGAGGAGAAGGGGCCGATAGAGGATGAGACAGTTGGATGGCATCACCCACTCAATGTATGCGAGTTTGAGTAAACTGTGGGAGTTGCTGATGGACACGGAGGCATGGCATGCTCCAGTCCATGGGGTTGCAGAGTCAGACACAACAGAGTGACTGAACTGAACTGAAAAACAACTTTGTCTCCATCAATGCATTTGCCTATTAACTGATCTACCACAGAATATTTTCAGTTATAACTATGGGAACATCATGAGCTCATTCATTCTTGATTACTTAGTCTATACAAAAGAGAGATGGCTTGACTCAATCTCTATAAAATTCCATTAATGGAATTTCAGGTAAAACAGAGTAAACATACTCAAACCAATCTCTTCTATTGAATATAACTATAAAATACGGACATAAAGCATGGAGCAGCTACTTGAGGACTTTAAAAAGAAAACAGTAGCAGTTTGACTGGAGAAGATCAGAATTTGAAGCACCACCAAACTGACAGTAAATTTACATATTTTTCCTCCTGGTGTCTCCTAGCCTGAACCCAATGTACCAAAAACTTAGAATTAGACCACAAAGCTTCAGGACATGCCCTTTTGATTTGGAGTCACAATGAAAGGGATTACCTAATGTTCAGAAAGTACAGAAGTATCTCATCTTTTTTTCTCTTTCCTTTCTCCATCCCACCAAAACCTATAAGGAATTTCTAAGCAACAGTGGCACTGGTCACTAATAACAGCCTACAAGAGCTAAAGCTCTTAAGAATATAACCTTTCCCTCTATATAGTAAGGCTGTAGTTCCTATAGGGTTGGACCAAAACCAGGGTTGCTTTCTTCATATCTTTCCACTCTTTGTCTCAGGATGAGGGGGCAGGTGAGAAGTCCCACAGCAAAGCAGAATAACAAAAGCCAGAGCTTTCTAACTAGAAATTTTTTTTTTAAGCCAGGAAACTGAAAAATACTTAGTCAATGCAATAAAACAAGACTGGGAAATTAAAAGCATACAGATTAGAAAGGAAACAAAACTTGCTATTCACAGGTGACATGACTATCCACCTAACATCAACAAATCCTTCAAAAAAAAAAAAAGTACTACAACAAAAAAGCAAGTTTGTCAAACTTGGAGAACACAGGTCAACATACAAAGATCAACTGTACTTCTATAAACTATCAATAAATAAATGGAAAACAAAAACTCAGTATCATTTACAATACCATAAATGAAATATGAATTTGTAAAACTATAACAAAATATATCCAGGATCTGTATGTTGAAAACTACAAAATGCTAATGACAGAAATCAAATGAGACCTACATAAATGATGAGACATACCATATCCATGTATTAGAAGACTCAACATTACAAAGACATCAATTTTTCCCAAATTGAACCATAGATTAAATGCAATTGCAATTAGAATCCCAATAGGACTTTTTCTATATATTTGACAAGTTGATTCTAAAATTCATGTAGAAAGGCAAAGGAACTGAAATATTTTCTTGATTTTGGAAAAAGAATCAAGTGAAAGGAACTAAACTATCTGATTTTTAAGGCTTAAAGTTACAATAATCAAGACAGCATATTACTGGTAAAGGGATGTACACATACATCAATGAAAGAGAAATGACAGAAATAGATTCACATCAATATGGCCACCTGACTTTTGAAAAAGGTGCAGAAAGAATTCATTGGAGAAAAAAAGTCTCTTCATCAAATGATGCTAGATCTCCTGGACATTCATATGTTCCCCTCTGCCCAAAGTAGGGGTAGTAGGGGAGGAAAAGCTTTGAACTTTTTCTTGTATACAATAATTAACTAAAAATGAATCAATAGTCCTAGTTGTAAAACCTAAAACTATGAAATGTTTTACAGAGGAAAATATTCATTCAGTTTTAAGCTGGCTTAAAACTCAACATTCAAAAAAAAAGAAGATCACAGCATCCAGCCCCCACTTCATGGTAAATAGATGGGGAAAATGTGGAAACTGTCAGATTTCATTTTCTTGGACTACAAAATCAACGTGGACAGTGACTACAGCCATGAAATTATAAGACGCTGGCTTCTTGTAAGATAGTTATGACAAACCTAGACAGTGTATTAAAAAGCAGATACATCGAGAATGAGATGCCAGAGGAGTAGGTGGACGTGGAGTACATCTCTCCCCATAGATACATTAGGAAAACACCTTCAGACACAGAAGTGCATGCAGAACACCAGCTTAGGGCAGACAGAAGTACATGTCCAGAGGAAAAGAATATATAGAACCACGCAAAACTCAGTAGGATGAAGGAACCGAGGGAAAAATAGGACTGGACCTGCCCTCAGTGGGTGGAAGTTCCTCCACATCGGGGAACTGTCTGAGTCAGAGGAAAAACATTTAAGGCTGAGAGTGAAACAGCTGATCTGTGGCAGTCTAAATGGAATGAGAATCAGACAGTCCTTGCCACAGCAATATATACCCCTGATAGGGACACAGGTCCCCTGGAAGGCACAGTGACTGGGGCCTAGAGGTTAGGGATTGTGCAGCAATCCCAGGGTGAGGGCTGCTATGGACTGTGGAGAGACAGACTGAGGGGATGTGAGGGAGGAGATAATGGTGGAAAATGCCCGTGGAGGAAAGCTAGGCAGTCATGGAAGCAAGGCGATAATGCTGAGTCACGTGTAGTGGGTGGAGCCATCACCATAGCCTCTCTCTTCCCACACATCAGCATCCGCAGCTGAACAATAGACAGGCTGGCCCATCAAATGCCTGATGCACTGAACTACAGAGTAGGACCACACCCAGGGTACCCCTTTAAGTGTCTGATGGCCAATCTAAAGAATAGGACCCCAGCCAGGGGGTTGCCCTCTGTGTACCTGACAAACAACAGAGAAGGGAGCCCTGTAAGTGCCCGAACAGGCGAAGCTACGGAGAAACACTAGCCAAAGAGGTCTTCTGATCACCAGCTACAAGAGGCTCAAAAAAAAGACTCTGATAGGGCCATTACTCGTACAGCAGAGGCAGTCCATGTCCCTGCACACTTGGTACCACGAGAGTTCCCACAAGCCAAGCTGCTATGCCACTTTCATGCTCAACCCTCACTCGGGCAGAGGTACCACAGGCAAAAGTCTTGCGTCTATGCACACAGGGTCACTTCACTTGTGTTCACACTCTTTGCAGCCCTGTAGACTGTGGCCTGCCAGGCTTCTCTGTCAGGGAGAGGGGTTCTGCAGACAGCTACAAGAGACTCAAAAAAAAGACTCTGATAGGGCCATTACTCGTACAGCAGAGGCAGTCCATGTCCCTGCACACTTGGTACCACGAGAGTTCCCACAAGCCAAGCTGCTATGCCACTTTCATGCTCAACCCTCACTCGGGCAGAGGTACCACAGGCAAAAGTCTTGCGTCTATGCACACAGGGTCACTTCACTTGTGTTCACACTCTTTGCAGCCCTGTAGACTGTGGCCTGCCAGGCTTCTCTGTCAGGGAGAGGGGTTCTGCAGGCAAGAATACTGGTGCATATTGGCCAGTACTGGTTGCCATACCCTTCTAGAGTACTATATTTTCTGCTGCCCTAGCCGCCAGCTCCACTGAGTCCCTGGTGCTGCCAGAACCCCTGCAACCCAAGCAGCTGCACCACCTCCACACCTAGCCCTCATAGGGGCAAACCCAAGCCCTCTAGGGCAGCCTCAGGAGCAAACCCCGCTGAACAACCCACACATAGAGGTAGAAAGAAAACCACAATTGAAACCCAGGGGCAGTGTGGATGAGAAAGAAGACCCAAAACCTTCCCCCCAGCTATATAAGCTGGCAGATTAAAACCACATGATCAACTAGGTAGACTGTCTCTATGGGATATATAAAAGATCATCGAGAGCTCCCACAAAAGAAAACACACTAGTTCTGATAGCTGTGGACATCGGAGGCAAGAACACACAGGAGCAGGACCAGATTAGAATCTGAGCTATACCCACAGCAGGTCCAGAGATCAGCACAGTGCTGGAGGGCATCCTGGGGAGGTAAGGCAGACTGTGACTCCCAGGGAGGGAAAGGACTCAGACAGTAGTGACTCAAGAAAAACATTTATTGTTCTTACACTTTGACTTGTTCTGTAGATTATTTTTCTTTTTTTGCTTTTTTGCTTTTTTTTCCCCATCTGTTGTGGTTGTCGATTTTATTGGCACTATGAAATCTAATTAAGCTTTTGAACTTTTTTTCCCTCAGTCACATTTTCTATTGTTGTTATAAACCTCTGCCTCTACACTGGGCTTTTGAAGTTCTGTGAAGTTTTCCTTTTTTATTTTTTTTCATTTCTCTTTAATTTTTAATTTTTTAAACCTATTATTACTTTGTCTACATTTATTCCTTTGTTTGCTTTTCCTACTGTTCCTTTCCGTTTGCAGTTAATCTTTAATGTATATAAATCTTCTTGATCTATCTTTATTTAACTTTGCCTATTCTTTCTTTCTTTCCTTTCCTCTCAACGTATCTGTTAGTTTTCTTTTCATTGCTTTATTCCCCAATTGGCACTTTGCTTTAGTTTTGTTTTCCAGTTTGTCCTTTAGTTAGTATTCTTCTGGTAGATAAAATTTGTGGTTTCCTTTGTTTGCTGGGTCAATCTACTGTACTTTATTTTTCTTGGACTGTTTTGATTTTGCTTATCGATGTATATGTGTATACTCAGTCAGATTTTTTACTGTTGTTATATCCTCTGCCTCTACATTGGGCTTTTGCAGTACTGTGGAGTTTTTTTTTATTTCCTTTTCATTTCTTCTTTCATTTTCTTTTCTCTTTTATATTAAAGTTTCAATTTTTTTAAACCTATTATATTTTTTCTATAGGTACTCCTTTGCCTTTCCCACTGTTCTTTTCTCCTTGCTGCTACTGCTGCTAAGTCACTTCACTCGTGTCTAACTCTGTGTGACCCCATAGACGGCGGCACACCAGGCTCCCCCATCCCTGGGAGTCTCCAGGCAAGAACACTGGAGTGGGTTGCCATTTCCTTCCCCAATGCATGAAAGTAAAAAGTGAAAGTGAAGTCGATCAATCACAGCCCCATGGACTGCAGCCCACCAGGCTCCTCTGTCTATGGGATTTTCCAGGCAAGAGTACTGGAGTGGGGTTCCATTGCCTTCTTCCATACAAATCTTCTTCATCTACCTCTATTTAACTTTGCGTATCTTTTCTTTCTTTCCTTTTCTCTCAACATATTTGATAGTTTTGTTTTCACTGCTTTATTCCTCACTTCGCACCTTGCTTTAGTTTTGTTCATCAGTTTGTCTTTTAGATAGTTTTCTTAACTGGTAAATATAATTTATGTCCTTTGTTCACCAGGTCAATCTACTGTACTTTATTATTGTTGGACTATTTTGACTTTGCTCATAGGTGTATATGTATCTGTATGTGTATATATATATATTTATATATATTTCATTTATTTAATAAATCCATACAAATCTTCTTCATCTACCTCTATTTAACTTTGCGTATCTTTTCTTTCTTTCCTTTTCTCTCAACATATTTGATAGTTTTGTTTTCACTGCTTTATTCCTCACTTCGCACCTTGCTTTAGTTTTGTTCATCAGTTTGTCTTTTAGATAGTTTTCTTAACTGGTAAATATAATTTATGTCCTTTGTTCACCAGGTCAATCTACTGTACTTTATTATTGTTGGACTATTTTGACTTTGCTCATAGGTGTATATGTATCTGTATGTGTATATATATATATTTATATATATTTCATTTATTTAATAATTATTTGCTTGTTTTTGTAACTGCTATTTGTTTCGGGTTCATCTTTGGTTTCTCATTTTTTGATATTATCTTTCTTCCTGACCATAGATCAAGTCCTGAGCCTTTCGAGTGGGAGCACTGACGCCAAGACCGTGGACTACCAAAGAATTGACCCTCAATTCAGTTCAGTCACTCAGTCATGTCCAACTCTTTGTGACCCCATGAACTGCAGCATACCAGGCCTCGCTATCCATCACCAACTACCAGAGTTTACTCAAACTCATGTCTATTGAATTGGTGATGCCATCCAGCCATCTCATCCTCTGTCGTCCCCTTCTCCTCCTGTCCCTAATCCCTCCCAGCAGCAAGGTATTTTCCAATGAGTCAGTTCTTCACATGAGGTGGCAAAAGTATTGGAGTTTTAGCTTTAGCATCATTCCTTTCAATGGACACCCAGAATTGATCTCCTTTAGGATGGACTGGTTGGATATTCTTGCAGTCCAAGCAACTCTCAGGAGTCTTCTCCAACACCACAGCTCAAAAGCATCAATTCTTCAGTGTTCAGCTTTCTTCACATTCCAACTCTCACATTCATACATGACCACTGGAAAAACCATAGCCTTGACTAGATGGACCTTGTTGACAAAAAAATGTCTCTGCTTTTTAATATGCTATCTTGGTTGCTCATAACTTTTCTTCCAAGGAGTAAGAGTCCTTTAATTTCATGGATGCAATCACCATCTGCAGTGATTTTGGAGCCCCCTAAAATAAAGTTTGACACTGTTTCCATTGTTTCCCCATCTATTTCCCATGAAGTAATGGGACCAGATGCCATGATCTTACTTTTCTAAATGTTGAACTTTAAGCCAACTTTT
>SJYC01075781.1:0-30459 GCA_006408675.1 Madoqua kirkii | reverse complement strand
CATTACCAGAGGACTCAGCTGGAAAGGATTACAAGTGAGCAGCACTGTCAACATCTACAAACGGGGTCCAGGTGCGTGCATCTGGCACTCTTGGCTAGGAAATCACTGGATTACTTGCTTCATTTAGTTCTACATTTTAACAGTCTGACATTTTAAACTGCCTGGCTGGCTTTTTAATCAGATGGGCCCATATCTGTACCTACCTTGGCGCGACCACTCGCTTTGTGGGAGAGTTGAATTAGCAAGGGTGTTAAGCCTCAGGTTTGGCCAAGGGGAGAGGAAGTGACACTTGAAATGTTTGGCTGATCCATACGTGACCTCGAGATGTGAGATCAAAGCTTCCAGGTGGAGGAGAAGAGTGAAGAGCCACAGAGAAATCATCCAGATCCTGCAGTGAGTATATGCTGACTCCTTTACCCGAGGAGGTCATATATTCTTAAAACCCTATCAAGTTCAGGGAGGGGAAAATTCTTGTACCTTGGGTCAGATTCTATTTTATCCATAATGGCCACCAACAAGAGCAACGGGACAGACCTTAGACACAGGAAGGAAAATAAGTCTTTAAATGGGATAAAAATAAAAATTGAAAAGCCAAAACAAACAAACAAGCAGAGCAAAAGAAGGGAAGGAAAAAGAGTGAAGATTCTTCACTTCGTGTTAACAGAAAGAATGACAAAAACAATGTGCCAGACACTATGTAGAGGAAGAAAATAGAGAAAAGAATAAAACGTTTCATCACCTAGTGCCAAAGGCTATCTACTTATCTCCAGAGTGTTTTTGCCCAATAAGGAAGCCAGTAGCCATGTAAAGCTATTTAAATTCAAATCAATTGAAATTAAATAAAATTGAACATTCAGTGCCTTAGGCGCACAAGCCACATTTCCACTGTGAGGTAGCCACATGTGGCTAGCATAATGAACAGCACAAATTAGAACACTCCTATCACGCCAGACAGTTCTATTGAACAATGCTGCTCTAGAACTTGCTCTAAGATTAAACTTCTAGGGATACCTAAATTCAGAAAACATGTAAAATCAAATGTAAATGGTCAAGGAGGCAAGTAATTTTGTTCTGTTGATAAGTTAGAATTCTCCCTAAAATTCAGGGCAAACATAGCCTAATTTGTTTGTCTACACATCCCTCAAGCATATACACGATGCAATTTAACACAACAAATGCGAACTTGAAGGCCTGGCGAGGCACTGCCTTGGGTACCACTTAAAGAGTCAAGATGCATAGAATGTTGTTCTTATTCTCTGGGGTCATACTTGATGGAAAATGTAAGACCAGGACACAACTAGGAGATAGGAAAAATAGGTACATTAGGAGAAGTAGAAACTAAGCTGTGGGTCTCCAGCACTGCTAAACAGATAATAGCCTTGCTAAACAAAATAAATGGATGCTCCAGTCTCATCTGAAGAGAGGAATATTACTTGGCTCTTAAAGTGTCAGGAACGTACCTTCTTCAGGGAAGCAGACACATGCAAGATGGGTTTTGAGTATCAAGAGAGAACACAGTATAGGACAACAAGCATTCTATAGGCCAAGACATGGAGGATTTATAAACTTGCTTTGGCATGAAGGTCTGTGTTTTTGACCAAACCACTTCAGCATCTTAACGAGTAACTATTATCAAAAAATCCCATCGTGATTTGCTTTTGAACCTTCCAAAGCAAAAAATAACGATTTGAAACCTTGAGGAGGAAAATGATCTCAGGAGTTGGTGAGATCTGAATGAAATTAACAGGGAAACAAGGTTCTGATGTCATCACAGTATTCAGAGATCTTAAGCCAACCAAGAAGACAGTATGTCCTATCCTTTGGGGACAGATGAGTCATGTATTATACTTAAAGAAAGAAAGACAGAAGGAAAGTGAAGACACTCAGTTGTGTCAGACTCTCTGAGACCCCATGGACTGCAGCCTACCAGGATCCTCCTTCCACTGAATTTTCCAGGCAAGAATACTGGAGTGGGTTGCCATTTCCTTCTCCAGGGGATCTTCCAGATCCAGGAATTGAACCCTGGTCTCTCGCACTGTAGGCACTCGCTTTACCATCTGAGCTACCAGGGAAGTCCCATTGTACTTAACAAGCTATTAATTAATCTAGGGGGGTCAGCAATCCTTAGGGGGAAGTGCACACTTTTTTTACATAGGGAGTAACTTTGGGTTATAGGAAAGCATTTCTGGGACTGCAATTTGTAAAACTGAGAGCAGCTGACAAAAATTATGCCTGAAGATGCTGTGCTGATCAGGTGACAAAAACTCTTGAGCTTCTTAGTTGGGGAATAACTTTGTGACCCTACATTATCAATAGCTATCTCCTGACTCATCCTGTGGCAATAATGGCTTTAACATCAATGGCTAATTGACTTGGACCAGTGAGATGTACACTTGCCCTGTGTTTGAGCAAAACTAGAGAAATCAGCATTAAGATTGTAGTTGACTTTGATAGCATCATAGCCTAAAATCAGATAGGTATTAAAATTTTAACTTTTCCATCTCATCCTGGGTTCCATTTCTCTTCTATTCCAGACTATTGCAAATGCATTCCTTTCCCCCTCTTTCTTTTCCTTCCTTTCTTCCTTCTTACTCCTTCCCATCTTTCTTCCTTCCCTTTTTATTTTTTAAACCTTGGAGATGATGCAGATTGCTCTTTCTTAAGAGGATAAAGCAGGTAAAGAGCAAGAATGTCGATTCACTCAAGGCTGTCTTAACTTTCTTTGTCTGAACATAACTTGTCACCACCACCAGAATGCCTTCTTTAATGACAATTTCCTGTTCTACCAGATTCCAAGACTTTAATCCCTGTGAAGGGCCATGCAAATGTTAGATTTGTAAGTCATGTGCAGTTGTTCCAAGAAATTTTTATGGACTTTCATTGGACACACAGGTTAAAAATGCAATTTCTGGCTTTTATTAGACACTAAAAGTCTATGTTTCAACGAACTCAACAAAGAAAAAATTAGGGTGCAGTACAAGCAGATGGAAAGACCATCACCTAAGACTGTACTGGTTGTACATTGCTCAGCTCCAGGGATAGTCATTTATGGTCTTTGTAATGAATAGTGTTCCTGGGAATTGTACAGTGTACAACCTGCTCAACTGTTCATAAAAGCCTTGACAGAAAGCTTTTAAAGAATTCATAAGTTATTTGTTCACTCAGTTAAGTACTTACTGGGTGTTTATCATATGTAGGCTCTGTACTAGATCCTGGTGAGCAAAACTGATTAAATTTGTTTCCTCAGACAGATCTCATTTTGTTAATACTACACTTTGCTTTATTGCACTTCAAAGATAGTGGTTATTTTATTAATAAATAAACTGAAGGTTTGTGACAGCCCTGCATCATGCAAGTCTATAGGCACCATTTTTCAACAGTATTTTCTCACTTCATGTCTCTGTGTCACATTTAGAAATTCATGTAATATTTCAGGTTTTTTATTATTATTTTATTTGTTATTGTGATCTTTGAGTAGCAATGGTCTTTGATGTTATCATTTTGAAAAGATTACCACTTACTAAAGGCTCAGAAGATGGTTAGAATTTTTCATCATAAAGCAGTTTTTAAAGGTATATTATTTTTTTAGACATGCTACTGCACACTTAATAAGACTGTGATATAATGTAGACCATATATGCACCAGGAAAACAAAAAAAAGTCATGATTTGTTTTATTGCAATATGTGCTTTACTGCAGTGGCCTGGAACTGAACCTGCAATATCTCTGAGGTATGCCTGTATCAGGAAAGTCAAATAATTAAGCATGCACTCATGATTAAAGCTTAAATACTGAGATATAAGGAGAAATAATATATGGTGCTATGGAGCACAGAGGATGGAGTCCCTTCGGGAAGAGGCCAAGAGAGATTCCTAAAGGAACTGATGGTCATTTCAAAACATTAGGAATGAAGTGGAATTAGACAGGTTGAGTGAGTGGACCAGTCAATCCTAAAGAAAATCAACCCTGAATATTCATTGGAAGGATTGATACTGAAACTGAAGGTCTAATCCTTTGGTCACCTGATGCGAAGAGCCGATTCATTGGAAAAGACCCTGATGCTGGGAAAGATTGAGGGAAGGAGGAGAAGGGCGTGACAGAGGGTGAAGATGGTTGGATGGCATCACTGACTTGATGGAGTTTGAGCAAACTCCAGGAGATAGTGAAGGATAGGGAAGCCTAGCATGCTGCAGGCCATGGGGTCACAAAGAGTTGGACATGACTGAGCGACTGAACAACAACAAAGTGAGTAGATATGGTTGGCTTGGGAAAGAAGCAGGAGATGCTGAGGAGAGAATGTTCCAGAAAGAATATTATGCATGAAAAGCACAGGATGATGTGTGAGACACTGAGTCATCAGCTACTTCCTGTTGCCCTTCTTGTTGGAGCTGAGTGTACATGGCTCTCAGCTGAGCCATGGGACCTGCTTGAGGAAGATGTCATCTCTATGCAATCAGCCGGACAGCTGTGCTATCCCGTTTAGTGACACTTGTCTCTAATCTTATGCTTTTTTCAAAGTAACCTTAGTATTTTATTCCCCAATCAACTGTGGGAGCCCGCTGAGAACAGAATATCTTAGTTCTCAATGTCCTGTAACTCTATCTCTGCATGTGGTAAGTGTCCAATAAATATTGACAGAAAAAAAACTGAACCATCATCTAATCTATGGTAAATCAATGTGAGATAAGGACTGGGGGGACTTTGTTTTTCCTTTCCCCAAATTTTCAATTAAGTTAAACCAATCAGACATCTACCCCAGGCAGTCTTTGAGCCTGGTATTCCTGACTTCAGCTGTGCCATTAGTCAACATCGAAAGAGCAGTTTCCTGATATTGTAATATGACAGAATAGGGCATTTAAACAAATAATGATATTTGCAGCAAAAGACTCATGATCTCATGTTTTGATTCCAATTTTATAAACACTTGAAAGTAGCTTTATAGGTGTCCTGGGCTAATTCTAAGGGAGCGTATAGTTCTTGTGCAGTCATTGGAAAGAAAACACAGTATCCTGTTCCAATAAAAGTTTCAGACACGGCAGTAAATCAGGCTCGCCTTTCAGAATACAACATTGGGCCATTGGTTTGGGCATAATATTTGGTAATATCATTGAGACACTGAAGGCAATCATCATAACCCACATATATCCCCAGTTCCAAGGGTAGCTTTATACTGAAGCCAGAACATGACGATGGCATGTGGTTTTTACTTGGTATGGAGAAGACCATAGAGATAGCCTGAAATCCATTAACAAGATTAGTTTTTGCCTTGACACTAGGGGAGTAGCTTTTCTGAAAGCTTATAAAATATTTCCAGATCTTCACTAATAAGGGTGCAATAACAGTGACAGAAAGTTCTAATTCATTTCATGCAGCTTAGCACTTTTTAAAACACGTTAGACTGCAAATATGTGCACTGACTGAACTCAATCGCATCATTCCTTTCTCTTGCCAGTGACAATGTTCAATCACAGTGAAGGTAAGTGATCTAAAAAGTGGGTTCTCACAACATGGCTTGTATTTTCAGCTTGCATTTCAATTAGATTTTACTTCTAATTTTCTCCTGGTTTTTGGACTACTTTGATTTCTCACAAGATCTGATTCCAAAATAGCTATGTCAAATTTGATCATCCATGACAGTGGTAAAAGTTGTAGAAATATTTTCTTCCAGATTTCTTTGGAGAACAAATTCAGATTTAATGCTGCCAAAAACCCATATTGCTTGGGAGAAATACACTAAAATCTTTGATTTCATCTGTAGGGATACTCAATAAAAGTGAATAGTTATTCATTAAAAACCCTCTCATTACTCAGCCACTAAAAAGAATACATTTGAATCCATTCTAATGAGGTGGATGAAACTGGAGCTGATTATACAGAGTGAAGTATGCCAGAAAGAAAAACACCAATACAGTATACTAACACATATATATGGAATTTAGAAAGATGGTAATGATAACCCCGTGAGACAGCAAAAGAGACACAGATGTATAGAACAGACTTTTGGACTCTGTGGGAGAGGGAGAGGGTAGGATGATTTGGGAGAATGGCATTGAAACATGTATACTAACGTGTAAGAAACGAATCGCCAGTCTAGGTTTGATACAGGATACAGGATGCTTGGGGCTGGTGCACTGGGATGATCCAGAGAGATGATATGGGGAGGGAGGTGGGAGGGAGGTTCAGGATTGTGAACTCATGTACACCCGTGGTGGATTCATGTCAATGTATGGCAAAACCAATACAGTATTGTAAAGTAAAAAAAAATAAAATAAAACCCTCTCATTTACTGTATATCCTCATTACATTCTAATGATCTCAGATTACACTGGGCTATTTCAGCACTTAATTTTTCATGGTTTCTTGGGACTTTTGAACTAAGCAAATACACTCTTCAGATGCAAATAATTGATATGTTACAGCATACATATAAACAGCTTTACAACTAGCATCTTCCCACATTTGCTTGCACATAGCTGCCCAGCAAATTTTTTTGAAAGAATGAATAATTCTATAAATATTTCTCCATATCAATCAGCCAAAATATGTGACTTGGATAATGTTCAAACAACATACTTCCAATTGCAAAATGCATTGGTTCTTTGGTCTATGTTCTCTCATAGGCCAAAAATAGCCAGTAAAGTGACTATGCCAGCATCAACTCCATGGGTGGCCCCATTCTTCAGGCCACATGAGTGTTTACCTTGTTCCGTGGGACCCTGAATAGGTCTATCTTTCCCTAGGGCTTAGCTCTCAGGATTCTTATAGAAATCTTTCTCCAGAGACTTCCCTGGTGGTCCAGTGACTAAGACTCCATGCTCCCAATGCAGGGGGCCCAGGTTTGACCGCTAATCAGGGACCTAGATCCCACATGTCACAACCAAGAGTTCACATGCTGCAAATAAAGATCTCACATGCCACAACTAAAAGATCCCACATGATGCAACTAAGACCTGGCTCAGCCAAATAAATATTAAAAGAAATCCTCCTCCATAACTGAACATTCAGTCCTGTGCTAGTTTCTAGAGCCAATCTTTCTCTTTGCTAGAAGGATTTAAGGAACTCTTTTTAATATCCAGAACATCCCTTCATACTCTCTTGGAGTTCTTATAACTGATTGTTTGTTTTGTCCCCAGGATGGTCGGCTCACTTGTGGCCTCCCACTCACCTCTTGGGCTCAGTCTGTATCTCAGTAACTGCAACTTGGACAGAGAAGCCTGTTGGGCTACAGTGCATAGGGCACAAAGAGTCGGACATGACTGAATGACTAACGCTTTGACTTCACTTTCAGCATCCATAGGAATGTACTGTCTTCATTGCTTCTAGAAACCTTACAGCAGTGGAAGACTGTACTCTATTGCTCACCATCAGCTCAGGGAGGAACCCTCCTGCAGTCTCCTGCCTGCTTGCTCCTGAGATTGCTGAATATCCTCTCTGGCTCCTGAAATGCCTGCCGATGTGCCCCTTCTACTTGTCAGAGACCCCACTTGGTCTCTTAACCCCTGTTTACTGTAGGGACGATGGCTGGGTAGTGTGATCTACTTGTGTGTTAGCCCACATTCTCTGAGAAGCGAGTGCTGTGAGACAGGATGAAGTGCCCAAGGATTTCATTGGGGGCAAGCCTCCTGGAGTTGGTGATGGACAGGGAGGCCTGGCGTGCTGCAGTCCATGGAGTCGCAAAGAGTCGAACATTACTGAACTGAACTGAACTGCGTGAGAGGAAGTGGAGGAGGACAGGAGAGCTTGCAGACTGTGATGCATAGGGACTTCCAGTGAAGGAGAGAAGAGGAGAAGGCACAAGCCCCTAGTCTGCCCTTCAACCTGAGGAAGGGCTGCAGGGCACCTCAACTAAAGTCACCCATCAAAGGGGTACTGTGTCTTTGGGGAAGGGGCCTCAGTGCACATGCCACGATGGACAGAAGGGGGCAGCACCTAAGGCCCTTGGTCAGTTAACCACCCCACAGTCACAGGCCAGCCAGGTGCATGCTCAGAGCCTTCACCACCTGCCAGACTGGACTTTGTTCAAACACTTGAAGTCAGGCCTGTACCCTAGGAGCTGACCTCACTCTGGCCAGCATTCTGTTTAGTGTCCAGGGCCCAGCCTCTACCAGCCTGCTCACAGCTTATCACAGGTGGCACTTTCATGTGTCAATTCCCTCCTGGCATTTCTCAGGGAATTTATGTGTATTTCTCAAATCCAAATTAAAAAGTAATAGAGTTGAGACATCGAGAAAATAATAAATTCTTAATTCTTAATCCAAGAATTAAGACAGAAGAAAGATGCTGGTTCGATGATTCCTGGGCCACAGAGTTCCCCAGGAGAAGGGAATGGAAACCCAATCCAGAATTCTTGCCTAGAGAATCCCATGGACAAAGGAGACTTGCGGGCTATAATCTATAGGGCTGCAAAGAGTCAGACATGACTGAAGCAACTTAGCATAGCCAATATAGAGATATAACTGGTTTGACAGAAGTCATTGACACCAAGTCAAAAAAGCAGGAAACTCTGATGCATGGAGTCAGAGAACCAGGTCAGTGTTTCTGGAACTGGGACAGGGGCCCAGAAAAGAGGTCACCAGCTAGTCAGTCAGCTTTGCTTGCTCCTGTTGCCACGACATACATGTGTGACTTCCCTGGTAGCTCAGACAGTAAAGCATCTGTCTACAATGCAGGAGACTTGGGTTCAAGCCCTGGGTTGGGAAGATCCCCTGGAGAAGGAAATGGCAATCCACTCCAGTACTATTGCCTGGAAAATCCCATGGACAGAGGAGCCTGGTAGGCTACAGTCTGTGGGGTCGCAAAGAGTCTGACACAACTGAGCAACTTCACTTTCACCTTTCACTTTCTTTGCAGATAAGATAAATGTCAGTAACTTTCTATGCATAGTATACTTTATACAAATCCTATCATTGGTGTTCAAACAAATAAGTTTTTGAAGCAAATGTAAGTTCTTCAATTGTCAATTTCCATGTGTAACTCTGGACAGCATTGTTAATCTTATAAGCACATCTGAACATAAGTTTATTCAGATACTACCCAAAACCACTTGTGAGCATTTCCCAATGTTTAAATATTTCTTATATGCCGCAATTCTTTGTAGATAATGCTAAAGCAAAAATTCCTTACTAAACAATTTTTGACAGCCATAATAATTACTAAAGAGCATAAAGGATGTTGGAAGTTCCATTTTAGCAACAAAGCATAATAGAGAATGACTTATCAAAGCCCTTAGAATTCTCATTTCTCATTTTGAGTCCTGAAGAATGGAAACACCAAGAGAGCAAACTTGGGGATCCTCCAGGAATGAGGAGAGAAACAGTGATGACTAAAATGAGCCTTCACCAATCAGAATTCAACCCTCTTAGCCAAGCAGAACTTTAATCTCACTGCTCTGTGAACCTAATTTAACTGCTCCTTCACAATAGGGAAAATTATTGTATCACACAGGCTTCAGTGGGGCTTCCCAGGTGGCACTAGAGGTGAAGGACTTGCCTGCCAATGCAGGAGACATAAGAGATGTGGGTTCGATCCCAGGATCAGAAAAATCCCCTGGAGAAGGAAATGGCAACCCACTCCAGGATTCTCGCCTGGAGAATCTCATGGACAGAGGAGCCTGGTGGGCTACAGTCCATGGGGTTGCAGAGTTTGACTATGACTAAGCACACATACATACACACAGGCTTCAGTTGTGAATCTTTCCATTTTAGAAAAATATAATACAGTTTTCTTATAAATTATTCACCCTCTAGAGAGCTTGGCAACAACATAACTACAATGGAAAGAGACAGGATAACTTAAGAAAAAGAAAAGCACACCCTTTTATCTATGATACTGCTACAGATGGGTTCATATGCTTGATCTTCAGTGAGTGTATCATATCCCTAAAGAGCTATTCCTGATTCTGTTTTAGCATCTTGGTTTTCTTGAAATGCCAGACAAAATATCATAAACTTCGGGTGGAGGGGTTTCAACAACTATGAGATCTACTTCACATAGTTTCAGAAGCTGGCAATTGCAACATCGAGGTGGTGTGAATTCCATTCCTGAGGAAGCCTCTCTTCCTGGCTTTCATCTTGCTGGGTCCCCACATGGCAGACAGCAAGCTCTCTGGTGTCTCTCGTTTCAAGAGCACTTTTCTCATCATGAAGACCCACCCCCAAGACCTCATCTAATGCTCATCATTTCCCATCTTAAATAGAATCACACTGGGGGTGAGGGTTTGACATATTAATTTGTAGGGGTTGGGGGGGCATTCAGTCCATACATCCAACATGGCTGACCAAGACCACCACCAGATCATAAAAAAAAAGAAGAGTCCAATTCTGGAAGGATGCCTGGGCAGTTCTCATGCAGTCCTTTTCCCTGGTGCTCCTTACTCCCCTGTGGATACTGGTTCCTTAGTGTCCTCCTCTCTGGGATCTGGGCAGGGAGTGAAGAGGGCACGCCCTCCCATGTACTGAGGGCAGCCCATAAGTAAGGGTTCACAAATATCATCAACTTCCATCTTCCCAACATCCCTAGTGGGAGCCCTCTCTATTTGACAGACAAGCGACATCTGAGGTTCAAACAGTTTCAGTAATTCACGGGCCCATGTCACAAAAATGGTAACAACTGGACCTAGTTTTTTTAAGATACACCACATACTACAAAATTCACCCCTTTAAACTGTACAGTTCAGTGTTTTTTAGTATATTCACAAGGTTGTACAACCATCGCTACTATCAAATTCCAGGACATTTCCTCATCCTCTAAAAAAATTCCATACACAGTAGCAGTCATTCCTCATTCCTCTCTTTTCTCAGCCCCTGGAAACTGCTAATCTGCTTTGTGTCTCTACGGGAATGCCCACTTTGAACATGTTACAGAAATGGAGTTATACATTATGTGGTCTTTTGTGCCCGGAAATCAACCCTGAATATTCACTGAAAGGACTGATGCTGAAGCTGAAGCTCCAATACTTTGGCCACCTGATGTGAAGAGCTGACTCAATGGAAAAGACCCTGACACTGGGACAGATTGAAGGCAGAAGGAGAAGGGGGTGACAGAGGATAAAATGGTTGGATGGCATCACTGATTCAATGGACATGAGTTTGAGCAAACTCCAGGAGATGGTGAAGGACAGGGAAGCCTGGTGTGCTGCAGTCCATGGAGGTCACAAAGAGTCAGACATGACATAGCACCTTAACAACAATGAATGATGGACATATTTCATGTTTCTTTTCTGCTCTGAGGATGCTCTTATAATGAACTGGCTTTGATAACATCGCCCTGGACCTGGGAGGAGGTTTAAAAGGTTGAAAAGTTTGCACACATTTACCAGCACAGTGCAGCCTGGGTTGCTGCCTCTTCCCACCCACCAAACCAGATCAGTTTCAAAACTGTCTCTTTCTCAGTAGCCTCTGGTTTGATTTAATTTACTGCACTTGGAATCTGATAAGTTCCTGGCCAGCTTTCACATTCTTTTCCATCCTTGTAATTCACATATTATCTTTCAGTTTCAGTTCTTCGAATCTTCAAGTTACTCCTGGAGAAAAGCCGCTTTAACATTTTATCTGGTTAATGCCTAAAAATCTAAGTCAAACACAGGGATGTATCATTACACAGAAATGTCACTGTGGTCCAGACGCTCTTTAGAGTCTGATGTTTTGGGAGATCCACCAATGGAAAAGAATGCCCCCATCCATCAGGAGCTCATGTTTTTGTGGCAAGGACAGACAACAGCCAGTTACAAAACAATACAAGCATTCTGGCAGGTAGGTATGTGCCCAAGCCCATGGTTGCAGCAGCCTGCACAGACTGGGGATTCCATGAAAGTTATTAAAACTAGAGGTTGTAGGGACTTCCCTGGTGGTCCAATGGCTAGGACTCCTTGCTCCCAAATGCAGGGGGCCCAGGTTTGATCTCTGGTCAGGGAACTAGATCCCACATATGGCAACCAAGAATTCACATGCTGCAACTGAAGATCCCACATGCCACAAGTAAAAAAGACCCCGCATGCTGCAACTAAAGACCTGGTGTAGCCAAATAAGCAAACAAATAAATATGCTGAAAAAACCTGGAAGTTGTCGAATACAGTAAATAAGTGGGATGACCATGTTCCAGGAGGCAGGGAGGCATCCCCGAAGCATCTGCCATGAGAGTGGATTGATTCAAGCATAGATTTGGGGCCAGAGGGCAAAGAGACATAAAAATGGTGAATCCTTATATAGTCTTAATGCACACCAGGCAGAGTTCTTCCTGCTTACTAACTCCTAGTAATCTTCATAGCAGCTGGAGAAGGGAAAGGCTACCCATTCCAGTATTTTGGCCTGGAGAATTCCATGGACTGTATACTCCATGGGGTCACAAAGAGTCAGACACGACTAAGTGACTTTCACAGCAGAGGGTGGTCACAGTGTCCAGTAAGGGATGTAACTATGATTTAAACTCAGGTAGGCTGGGTCAGAGTCCACAGTCTAAAGGCTGCCAACAAAGGTCCATCTAATCAAAGCTGTTTTTCCAGTAGTCATGTATGGATGTGAGAGTTGGACTATAAAGAAAGCTTAGCACTGAAGAATTGATGCTTTTGAACTGTGGTGTTAGAGAAGACTCTTGAGAGTCCCTTGGACTGTAAGGAGATCCAGCCAGTCCATCCTAAAGGAAATCAGTCCTGAATATTCATTGGAAGGACTGATGCTGAAGCTGAAATTCCAATACTTCAGCCACCTTATGGGAAGAACTGACTCATTGGAAAAGACCCTGATGCTAGAAAAGATTGAAGGCAGGAGGAGAAGGGGACAACAGAGGATGAGATGATTGGATGGCATCACTGACTCAATGGACATGAGTCTGGGTAAACTCTGGGAGTTGGTGATGGACAGGGAGGGCTGGCGTGCTGCAGTTCATGGGGTCAAAAAGAGTCAGACACGACTGAGCGACTGACTGTACTGAACTGGTGGAGACCATGTGGCACGTTTTAAATGACTTGACCAGTTCATCCCATTCATTCATATATTATTCATTCAACACATACTCCCAGAATGCTGTCAGTATATGCCAGGCATGATGATAGGCTTGAGGACAAAAGGGCCCAGGCCCTTGAATTCTACCCTTAAAGCAACAGTGAAGGCAGAGCAATGGGCAGGCTGCCATTTCGTTAAGATGGAGTAGAGTAAGAATAAGACATTGCCTTCTGGGTGCTGGAGTCTAACAGGAGGAAATGCTATGAAACAGGACATACTCCAGCAAATAACTTCAGTCAAAATCATGTACAGAAATTCAGGCTCAGCATCAGATGTAATAACCATGGAGTAGGAAACAGCTACCCACTCCAGTACTCTTCTAGGTAAGAGTACTGGAGTTAAGAGTACTGGAGTGGGTAGCTGTTTCATGGGGTTGAAAAGAGTTAGACATGACTGAGCTGCATGTGTTGTTAGACCTAATAAAGGTACATCTCATCATGTATAAGTGGGTAAAAACTAGTGAAGAAGATACTACCACATGCGAAAGAGAAGGAATACTGTCCACAGACCATGATGCCAATGGAAAGGGGAGCCAAGCTGGTATAGAGGTGACACAGAGCACAGGGCAGGCTTGCTGGCCTAGTGAGTGGCACTTGAGGCACCATGAGCATGGCTTGGGTCTTAACCCCAATCCATCCAGGCTTCTCTTGGAACATTCAAGGATGTGGCCAGCACATATTAGCATCTGCAGGCAAATCTTCAAAATCCCTCTGGCTGACCGAGAGGAACGCTGACCTAAAGGAAGGAGTTCTGAATTCTTCTGGAAACACGCCCAATTAGAATACTCTGGTCTCAAGCAATAATAACTTCCGCAGACTGGGCACGAAATGTAGCATCTTGGCAACTCCCAACAGACTAACCTGTTCCATCATGAATCCCCCTCTCACCACCCCTGCCTCCTCCAGAACTTCAAAGTCATAGGAGAGGGCAAACTACTGGGTTCAGGAAGTTTTCCTCTAAAACTCCTTCTTGAACCAAAGCGGGGACAACACTTTGGGAAAGCTCTTTCCCAAACAGATTTTTCTCCTTGACCAAAGGTATAATTTTTCCTCCAGGAAGTTAAGGCACCTCATGCTGGTGTAATTGAGTTTCTCTGGGAAGAAGCCGCTGTCCCCTGGGTGGTCACTGCTGCTGAAAAATTAAACACAGATGTTTGGCGGGTCGCCTCCCCATGCATCCTGCTCTTTGTGTTTTCCCTCTTAAAGAGATGGGAGTGGGTTGAGGATGTCCCTAATGCTGGCGCTCTGCACTCAGCAACAATATGTCCATGCAGCTGGCTGTGATATAAACCTCTGATATGAATCAATCATCCAGTGACTCCAGTCACCTCCCATAATGTTGAGCCCTCCTCCCAGCCACTGTCCTAGAAATGGACACAGCAGTTGTATCCCTTATTTGAGGAATGAGCACGGGAAAACTCACATTTGTGAAATGTGGATTTTTTAGAAAACCTGTGTTCTTATTTTAGAAACAACCATCAATGATTTTAACCTTTCAAATGAAGGTAGAAAGGGCAATGGTTTTTCCAGGGGGCTCGGTGGTAAGGAACCTGCCTACCAATGCCAAAGACACAGGTTCAATCCCTGAATGTGGAACATTACCTGGAGGAGGAACTAGCAGCCCACTTCAGTATTCTTGCCTGGGAAATCCCATGGACAGAGGAGTCTGGCAGGCCACAGTCTATGGAGTGGCAAAGAGTTAGACACGACTTAGGGACTCAACAACAACAACAACAAGAGGGCAATGGTTGCCTTCCTAATATGGTGCTATTGGGTGAGGGTGATGGATATTGTTTTGCTAGTTCATTCACCTAATAGTAGTTTCTGAGAGAAAGGAATAAAAGTTTAAGCTACTTTAAAAATTCATCTTTACAAAGTCACTGCAGATGGTGATTGCAGCCATGAAATTAAAAGATGCTTACTCCTTGGAAGGAAAGTTATGACCAACCTAGATAGCATACTGAAAAGCAGAGACATTACTTTGTCAACAAAGGTCCGTCTAGTCAAGGCTATGGTTTTTCCAGTGGTCATGTATGGATGTGAGAGTTGGACTATAAAGAAAGCTGAGCACCCAAGAATTGATGCTTTTGAACTGTGGTGTTGGAGAAGACTCTTGAGAGTCCCTTGGACTGCAAGGAGATCCAACCAGTCCATTATAAAGGAAATCAGTCCTGAATATTCATTGGAAGGACTGATACTGAAGCTGAAACTCCTATACTTTGGCCACCTGATTCGAAGAGCTGACTCACTTGAAAAGACCCTGATGCTGGGAAAGATTGAGGGCAGGAGTAGCAGGGGATGACAGAAGATGAGATGGTTGGATGGCATCACCGACTCAATGGAAATGGGTTTGGGTGGATTTGGGGAGTTGGTGATGGACAGAGAGGCTTGGCGTGCTGCGGTTCATGGGGTCTCAAAGAGTCAGACATGACTAAGCGACTGAACTGAACTGAACTTACAAATATCCTACTATCTCTTCTATTTTAAAAAATGCACTCCAGTCCCCGTCCAGCTATTCTGCTCTTTATTTCCTATCATTGATAACACAACTCCTTTAAAGAACTGTCTGAACACTGAGCCTGATTTCTCTTTTCCTACACACTCTATGTGATTTCAATTTCTTTATCTCACAGCAAAAGCTATCCATTTAAAAACCTTCCAGACACATAACAAGTAGGCTCTGCTTCGAGGCTGAATCTCATGTTCTTTCCGATCCTCTACTCTCTCTTTTAAGGACCATGTTCTAATTAGGCTTAGACATCAGTTCAAGGAGAATTTCTTTTTCATTCATAGCTACACCCTCCTGGATCCTTCAATCAGCCAATAAAACCACAGTGAAAACACTGTCTACCACTTATTCTGCAGGGCAAATACTAATCTATTGTTAGCTATATTCAGTCAGCAGTGTTTTCTAGTACCAACAAGTCTGTTCAAACCTGATACAATGCCCCAGAAAGCAACATGATATACAATTAAAATACTGTGTTTCCACTCTTCTTAGTCAGGGCCAGTAAACAGAGTGTGTGTCCATGTGTGTGCTATATACCCTTGAAGTATACAAATGCCACTCAGTCATCTTGCATTTCTACAACTGTGCTCACTGAACATGTCTGTTCCCTAAGTGATAATAGGAGACAAGAGTGATGGATTGGTTTGCAAGTGTATTCATCTTCCAATGGTAAACCCTGCCAGCAACTTTTGAGTACTTACGGGGAGTAAGTCAAAGTTTTAAAATCACCTTCAAAACATGCAGTTATTTCTCCCATCACTCAATCCTTCTCTAGATACTGCCCATTTCCTGATTTCCCCTTATAAGGAGTCCTTCCAAGTGTTATGACTATTTTGGGTTTCCAATTTCCTGCTTGCGTGAATTCCCATTTTGTGAATTTCTTCTGATTAAGTTTTGCAGCCACCACTCACCGATATGGTTCTACTGAAAGGTCACTAGTTACTTCCACATTAGTAAGCCCAGTCTGAATTCTCAGTCCTCCTCATGTGGGGCTCATTAGCAGCATTTCCCAAGCTCGTTGTGTTTGGACATGTAATATATCCAAACTGGAGCTCTGAATACTCTCCCTGACCTGCCATTTGCTGCCATTCCTGCTTCTAGTCTTTCAGTCTCAGTTAATGACAACTCCATCTTTATGGTTTTGCCAAAGAGCTTAGAGATACCTTTGACTCCCCCATATTCACATTTGACTCTTCAGCAAATTGTATCATCTGTTCTCATCACCTCTACTCTGACCACCTAGGTCAGTGGTCCCCTGGCCGGTCTCTCAGCTTCTGGAAAAATTGGATTTTATATATATCAGCTCAGTTGCTCAGTCATGTCCGACTCTTCGTGACCCCATGAATCGCAGCATGCCAGGCCTCCCTGTCCATCACCAACTCCCAGAGTTCACTCAGATTCACGTCCATCGAGTCAGTGATGCCATCCGGCCATCTCACCCTCTGTCGTCCCCTTCTCCTCCTGCCTCCAATCCCTCCCAGCATCAGAGTTTTTTTCCAATGAGTCAGTTCTTCACATGAGGTGGCCAAAGTACTGCAGTTTTAGCTTTAGCATCATTCCTTCCAAAGAAATCCCAGGGCTGATCTCCTTCAGAATGGACTGGTTGGATCCCCTTGCAGTCCAAGGGACTCTCAAGAGTCTTCTCCAACACCACACTTCAAAAGCATCAAGTCTTCAGCGTTCAACCGTCTTCACAGTCCAGCTCTCACATCCATACATGACCACTGGAGAAAGCATAGCCTTGACTAGACGGACCTTAGTTGGCAAAGTAATGTCTCTGCTGTTGAATATGCTATCTAGGTTGGTCATAACTTTTCTTCCAAGGAGTAAGCGTCTTCTAATTTCATGGCTGCAGTTACCATCTGAAGTGATTTTGGAGCCCCTCAAAATAAAGTCTGACACCGTTTCCACTTTTCCCCCATCTATTTCCCATGAAGTGATGGGACCGGATGCCATGATCTTCGTTTTCTGAATGTTGAGCTTTAAGCCAACATTGTCACTCTCCTCTTTCACTTTCATCAAGAGGCTTTTTAGTTCCTCTTCACTTTCTGCCATAAGGGTGGTGTCATCTGCATATCTCAGGTTATTGATATTTCTCCTGGCAATCTTGATTCCAGCTTGTGTTTCTTCCAGTCTAGGGTTTCTCATGATGTACTCTGCATATAAGTTAAATAAGCAGGGTGACAATATACAGCCTTGACATACTCCTTTTCCTATTTGGAACCGGTCTGTTGTGCCATGTCCAGTTCTAATTGTTGCTTCCTGACCTGCATACAGTAGCCCATCAGGCTTTTCTGTCCATGGGGATTCTCCAGGCAAGAATGCTGGAGTGGGTTGCCATGCACTCTTCCAGGGGATCTTCCCAACCCAGAGACTGAACCCAGGTTTCCCACATTGCAGGCGGATTCTTTACCATCTGAGCCACCAGGGAAGCCCAAATATATATACACACACACATAATATAGAAAATATTCTATATTATCTACAGTAGATATTATATATTTATATGTATATATGTATTTTTATATATTTTATGTGTATTATACATAAACATCAACTCCTCGGGATTCTCCCTTTGCTGATACTTGCACAAACTGTCCACCTGAATCTGATTATAAAAAATTGGGGGATAGAAAAGAATGAAAGCAGCGCTGTATATACAATAGTGAAAGTGAAGTCGCTCAGTCGTGTCCAACTCTTTGCGACCCGTGGACTGTAGCCCACCAAGCTCCTTCATCCATGGGATTCTCTAGGCAAGAATAATCACTCAAAGAAACCATTTTGTGTGGGCAAAAGCATTATGACCTTCCAGGAGAAGTATAAATCTATCTATTATCATCTGGTGAGAACATTTTCCACTGAAATAAGAATGGAAGAAACGCCTTGATTTATTCATTTTTAAATGTTCTTGTATTCTGGTTTTATTTTCCTTGCTTCCAACTCTTTGGGGGGAAAAATAACATCAATATAAATTAAATTCTTCAGTCTACTCCCAGGGAAAGGAACAAGTCCTTCTTTGTGCAATTTTGAGAGTCATCTCCCTTCATCCATTTTAATATATGAACTAACTCCTGATTCCCTGGCCAGCGTCTATTCCGTGTGTATGAATTAGCTCCATGTTGCCTAAGAGTTTAAAAGGGCAGTAAAGTAACTCCACTGAACCCCATTCACAAATAGAGGAATTTAGGAAAGTACTGACAGCATCTAAAACTTCAAGCAAGGTACAATTAGCATCAAACTATCCTACTTGTCCAATGTATAATTGTGCCACTATTTTCAAGAACACAAAATTTGTGATGTAATACCATTGTCAACTTACCTTGCTCTAAAGCTGTGGTTTTCAGTTGGGGGAAATTCTCGCTCCTTCCCTAGGACATTTGGCTACCTGTGGAAAACATCTTTGGTTGTCTCAATGAGGAAGTATGGGGGAGGGGTGCTTCTGGCATCTAATGTATAGAGCCCAAGGATGCTTCTAAACATCCTGTAATGTGCAAGACAACCCTCACAACAAAGAATAACCTTGCCTCAAATTCCGAGAGTGTCAAGTTTGAAACACTCTCATTTCCATTTAAAACATTTATAATCCCATGGGACTATGGAATAAATATCCAGTTAAAAATAGATTTAAATTTTATGAGCAGAATTTTGGTTTTCAGACTTCTGGTGCATCTCATTGAAGACACAGCTTTGACAATTCATGCCTATGTAAGTCACCCATGTAGCACTAAACCAGCTTCTGGAAATTCTCAGAGCAAAGCTCAGTAGCAACTAATTTCCTGAAACACAGATCTGGCACCAAACTGATACTCCAGAGATGAATACCAAAGAATGAAGCAAAGTGCACTGCACATAGTAGGTGCTGACAATAAATACCCAGTGATTTATTAACTCATTCAGAATGTGTTCTCAGTTCAAGTTTCTGGATGGTTTGCTGATACCTACATTTATCAACCTGATATAGTATTCAAATCCACAAATTTCTGTAAATGAAGGTCATGTATGATGATTTAGGAACATTTTAATCAAAAATGCTCAAATCAATCTTTATTTCAAGTATAAGTATATGTGTAGGCTTTGGTATAACTGTGTAACCACTGGGGACATCTTAAATTGGAAATCCCACATGTATTATATTCTCTATTTTTAGGGGGCTAACTACAACACTGTTAGCTACCAGAAGGTAGATACTTGAAGGACTAATGGTCTAGTGGAGCCACACCTCTCTTACTACAAATGAAGAAAGAGAAACTCCCAGAGGTTAGAAGACTTTTTCAAAGCCTTCTAGCTAACAATGCTGGTTGGTCACCAATCATGGATGAAATCTCTGGTCCTCTCTTGGAGTATTCTGGGATTTTCCCAATAGAGCAATTTTTCTTTGCTTATTTAGGCTCCAACTTTCTAGAACAACTGTATAAATTTGTGTCATCTAATTCACCATGAGTCTATAAACTTGATGTAAGTCCCTAAATAAGTTACTTCTTATTGTTTTACCTAAAATTAAAATCTTTCCACTAGGCATACAGCACAATTCTTTAAAGTGAACTGAAAATTATAATTATACAGATTCAATAAATGTAATATATAATTCACACACAAGAAATGCCATTACTAATTTTTCTGCCATAATGATTTTTGAGTTATAGCAATTTGTGGACAATTCCTTTTCTCCCAGAATATCAACTTTTTAACCCCCAAAACACACTAAATAAACTATAAGAAATGATATGCCAATATATTAATTTAGGAAATTACCTACTCACCAATTTACCCGACACAATTTTTAGTTGGAAAACTCAATAGTATGAAACATATTTTGGGTATACCATGTCTGAATAAATGCAAAGAACTGTGTTTGGTCCTTACACCAAGCAAGAGAAATGAACAAGTTGACGGCTGTGGGCTACAGGTACCATTTTTAATATTTTTAACCAAACCATACTTAACTTAATGCTTCTCTAAAAGTACCTTTCTGTGCTCCAACTTAATTTGTAAGTTGCTTATAAAACAATTATAAGCCTTAAAGATTGCAAACCTGATAAGAAAAATGGGTCCAGAAAATGACAACAAACCTTCACAATATTGTATTTTACATATGAAATCTGTTTATGTACTTACCTCTTCCATTTATGTAGCATCTATTTAGTTTAATCTATGAAAGCTTTTTTCCCCCCATTGAATGGTTTTCAGGAATAAAGTTAAGCAGAGAGAGAGTTGAAAGTGGTTTGGGATTTTTATCATAAATCCGAGTAGTCAAGCACCATCCCCACTTAAAATACTACAGGTCACTTTTCCTTGTTCCCCAGTAGAACTAATTATAACATTTCATTCCAGATCTTCTCTTTGCCTATCTTCCCTTTATATCTCTTCCTGCCAGCTAAATACTCAAGCACTGTAACAGACACTTCAAAAATGCCTGGAGTCAGGCATGTGACTTTAATAGGAGGCTCTGGCTGGAGCTTTTTTGCAATGAAAACCAAATAATTCTGCGTTCAAATGGAAATGCAAATATTTCATCCTGAATTATCTTTACAAGATGATTCCAGCTTTTACATATGAAAATAATGGGAGATTTTTATCTGTGAATTTCTCAGGAGCTCCATTTTCAAACTATGTGGTCTATTTTAAACACACCATATGGATTATGTACTCTATGAACTACTCTGGGCTAAAAAAACTGTGCAAACACAAACCACCCAGTTCTCAAGTCCCAGCTGGCACTTCTGTTACCCATAAGTGCTCTTTTCTGTTTATGTTTCTTACACCCACATGTATATATGTTTGCAGTTGGAATCCTTCACCCTTGTCTCTTAAAAATTCCTTGAGCAAAAATGCAGCTCTGAATGGGACTTTGCTCCATTTCTGCAGGTCAGTGTTCTGCCCAGCACTGTGGACAAGGCCCAGGCTGCAGGAGGAAGGCTACCAGGAGAATGCACGGCCCAGAATCTTCTCCTCCCCCTCTTCCGTTCTAACTGGCTTGTCTGATGCTCCATTTACTTGAGGCTCAAATGTCTACTTTTGAAGATGCCACCCAATCAGAGGAACCAGCATTTCCCAAAGTGTGAGCCTTATGGCTGTGACAAGAGTCCTATGAAAAGAAGGGTCCTGTAGCAAAAATTTGGGGAGTCAAAACTTCTGAAAAGCATTTATGCCTAGAGCTTTCCATGTTAATGTTCTTTGTGAATGTTCATGGTGATGGGTCTGTGGAGTACAGGTTGTTTTGTAGTATATTTAAATATGGAATTCTTCCTTTTCTACTGAGTGTCCTCCAGGAAGAATGTTCCACAGAGCTCATTTTGAGAACTACTACCAATGTTACCGGGCTTCCCTGGTGGCTCACTGGTAAAGAACCCACCTGTCAATGCAGGAGACTTGGGTTCAATCCCTGGGTCAGGAAGACCCCCTGGAGAAGGAAACAGCAGCCCATGCAGTACACTTGCCTGGGAAATTCCATGGACAAAGGAACTTGGTGGGCTACAGTCCATGGGGTCACAAAGAGTTGGACGTGACCTAACGACTAAACAACAACCACCACCAATGTCAGCAGCTAAAAGGAACTTCTCAAGGTCTAATACTATATCCCAGGGCAGGAGTCTTCAGTAGGACAGGCAGGCCTCCTAGACAGCTGCTGGGAAGCTATTTTTAAGTAAGTAGCTCTATTGGCACATGTCAGGACCCACCACACAAGTGCTTGACTATTTCAGCCCTGATAATGTACTCCTCTGTGACAGTCACATTGTCACCCACGTAGGGGTGACAGCAATGATTCCAGGGATGCTGAGACATGAGGGGCAGTGCAGAATGTAGAGAGAAATTCAACTGTGTAATTTAAGGTTTGTGGATTACAAGTAGCAGCAATCCTGTTTGTCCTTTGGGTTGAGTACCTTGAGAGTGGGGCCAGGTTGTCCTGGTATATGGGTGCACTCAGTGAATATCTGCAGAATGACTCAGTGATATAGCGATCACCAAATTTGGGCAATCTCCTTGGTTTTCATGTTACTTCCCTCCTCTCTGCAGTGCCAATCCCTGCTTTCACAGACAACCATGGGAATCAGTAGATATAGCCATCAGAAACAACCTCTAGGCAACTGTTTGTCCCCAGTCTAAAAGTGACCTACATAAGGTGAGAGATCAGCTCTCTATTTAAAAGCTCCAGTAAAAGAGGCTTCAAGGCATGCTTAGTACTCTGCTTCAGAGTTGCAGGACACTTGCAGCTAAGGAAATCATCCTCAGTCACACCTTCTATCTCGTGCAACTATGTAAAAGGCACTTGAGGGAGGGTGGCCATCTCCCCTGAGGTGTCAAGTTCAACCGCAGTGTTTCCCTAAACACTTCGGCAAAACTGCCAGAGAACAAGATTTTTCCTGCTGCATGATTAGATGAAGGACATTCTCTGGAATCCATTCTCACCTTAAAATACGTATGTGTATACTCACAAATATATCTGTATGCATGTGTGTGCATTTACACATGTGTGTTTGCATGTACTAGAACCATCTGCCTAATCCCATGTTCAAGACTTTAGCCATTTTCACGTCCTCCTTCTGTGAACTTTGTTTATTTAAATAGCCATTGAAATCGATCAAGCTGTTCCTAAAATGACACTCACATTCACTGGATCCTCTCCAGATTTCTACCCTTAGTTCTAGACTTCGTTCTCTTTTGCTGACACTGTGCAGTAGGCTCCCAACTCATAGAGAGATATTTCCAAATTCCCCACCCAGTACTGCATGTGTATGGCCCTTTATAACTGCTGAACTGTTTTCCAATATGTTATTTAATGCTTGTGACAGCCTATGTATGCCGATGAGGTCACTGTGGATGGTAAACCACTAGCTCATCGTCCCACAGTCAGTAATTTATTTGTCAACAAATCACTCTTCCCCTGACCTTGTTTTTCCCCTAATGGACCTTAGATAGTTATACAAACACAATTAAAAAATTTTTTAAAGACTGCTACATAGAACCTTATTCAGTGGAAAAAGAAAGTTGTCTTGATAGATCATTAATAAAGTTACTAGCCCTTAAAATCGTAAAATAATCAACTATGGATGACAATTAAATATATTCTACTTAAAACTAGCTACTTTATACTACAAAAAATGGTGAGATACTTTTTTTGTTAATACCTAAGGACAGGTGGTGCTTCCTACGTGGCTTGGTGGTAAAGAATCTACTTGACAATGCAGGGGACTCAGGAGACATTGGTTTGATTCTTGGGTCGGGAAGATCCCCTGGAGGAGGAAATGGCAACCCAGTCCAGTCTTCTTGCCTGGGAAATCCCATGGACAGGGGAGCCCGGTGGGCTACAGTCCAGGAGGTGGCAAAGAGCTGGACACAACTGAGTACACGTACACGCATGAACGGCGGATGAAAAGTGGTATGTTACCAGGAAACAGATGCTCCTTAACTATTGGGACTTGTGGGTTTTGCCAAGTAGAATGTACAGCACATTGTGGGCATACACTATGTTTGTCTATGCTTTTTGCCCAGCACAGGCTGCCTCCTTCCAGGATCCCCAACCTGCCAAACCCTGCTCAGCCTCTAAGTCCCAGTTCACATGCACCCCTTCCTCCACTCTGCGAGCCTGCTCTGAAACCTTAGGTTGATGCTTTCAACTCCTATAAGGGAGTCATCAGATTCTAGCCTGTACCCTGGTTATCTCGGCACATGCCCTCCAACCTTACTGAATAACTCATTCACTTTACTGATTCAACAAATATCCCTTCAGTGATGCTACCACGTCGAGTGCTATTGTGAGCTCTGAAACAGAGAATCTTCAGAAATAAATTCTGCCTTGAAAGTGCAATCTTGTGCAAACACCTGCCATCTTTGTTCTGTCACATACATTGATGAATAGTGTTGCTGTGGCCAGTCCAGCACGTCTGATGGCAGACTTCAGTTTATAGAGCGCTGTTTACTCTTCCCCTCTCTGGTGTAGCCTGAGACTGTAAATCCAACACAAAGACATCTTGCATTTCAGCCTTGCATTTAGCATCTAATAGCTGACTGACTTCAAACAGAATGGTGCTTCTATTGAGAAAGAAGTATCCCTTACATGAGGCCAGCATTCCATTAACCAATCAAAGAAAGTGTTGTTTAAACATGCCATTTCCCCCTGAACTCTTCTCTTGGTTCATTGTGTAGCTCAGAGCATTAATGGTCATGAAGAAATCGGTCACAGTCAAACTTCTTTTCCACTAAGGAACTAATTAGAACTTCTTTTTTATGTTGAGAGTTATATACAAAAGAGTTAATTTTGCCAAGTGTACTGAGTTCAAAAGTGAAGAGAAGGTTCCATGGCCTCCTTGAACAATTAGCAACAACTGTCTGAGTGCTTTGGTGTTAATTACAATTGTCAGTCCATCACTTGTATAATAAACTCAGTGTAAGCGAATACAGCAAGGAAAACAAAGAGTAAAGGGAACAAAGCGAAAACAGCTTTCAGAAGTTCCAGTACAGCTGAGAAATTAGAGACTCCATCATTATTTTAGATCTTGGAGAATTCCTTCAAAGTAGGATTTGAGACAGTTCTTACCTAAGTACATAAATTCCAAGTAAAAACAGGAAACTGAGGTCATGAAAGGATATAGACAGAAGATGTACACTCATACGTTTGAGGAAAGTAAATAACAGATGTAACTCTGAGCTTCCTGTTAACCAGGGCAAAAAATGAATAATGAGCAGTAACTAGCTTCTTTTTAGCAGAATGGACCATGTATGTGTGTTTTCTCTTTGGCCGAACTCCTCAATTGAGATTGGGTGGTAGTTTATTCACCTCTGCCTTCCAGTTTTTTTTTAAACTGGATCTCCCATCCGAAGTAGAGGTTTGGGCTGCATTAAATTTGACTAAATTTCCTGATGCTGAAGCTAAAGCTCCAATACTCTGGCCATCTGATGCAAAGAGCTGACTCATTGGAAAAGACTCTGGATGCTGGGAAAGATTGAGGGCAGAAAGAGAAGAGGGTGATAGAAGATGAGATGGTTGGATGGTATCACTGACTTGATGGACATGAGTTTGAGCAAACTCTGGGAAATAGCAAAGGACAGTGAAGCCTTGAAGGCTGCAGCCCATGGGGTCACAAACAGTTGGATGCGACTGAGCAACAACAACAACAAACTGTATTAGTAGCTTATAACTAGGATGCCTGCCTTCCTTCATGATTCCCTATAATTTATTCTTCAGAGTAAAGTTAGGGTGATCCCTCAGGACTGTACATCAAAGCATGTCTCTCACATGCTGGCCATCCTCCGAAGGCTTTCCATTGCACTTAGCATAAAATCTAGACTCCCGTACTCTGACACCTCTGGCTCTATAAGACCTCAGCTCGCATCTCCCTTCCTTTCCCTCTACTCTGCTTAAAGCACTCTTGGGGTCTAAGATCCTGCTATCCCCTCTGTCTGCAAAGCTCTTTCCCCTGATTTTCATATAGAGGCTTCTTCATTCAGCTTTCAGGTTCAATTCTCAAGGAAGCATTTTCCTGACCTCTACAGAATCAGTCTGTGCATGACTTTTGAACCGATTATGAGGTCTTACTTCCTTCCCTATACTCACCATCTGCAGGGACCTTAGTACTTATCTTACTTATCTTGGTTGGCTTGTTTGTTGAGGTCCTCACACTAGCACATGAACCCCTAAAAGAAAAGGATTTTGCTTTCCTCTCCTTCCCTGGAGCAAGGAGCTCTGCATGACAGGTGCTGGTGATAAACCAATCAACCCATAAAAGACAATGTACTCTAAGCTGACTTGATTATAAAAATGAACAAAATGAACAGATACATAAATATATCATGGCTAACTCCCTTCCCTTTGTGATTAACTTTTACCTCCTTTGGGATAGAAGTCCAAGTCATTCATCTAAAGCAGGGGTTCAGCCAACTTTTCTGTAAAGGGCCAGAGTATAAATATTTTAGGCTTTGTGGGACATGGTCTTTGCTTCAACTACTCGGCAGTATGGAAGCCACAGTATGTGAAAACACACAGTATGTGAACAAACAGTATGACTGTGTTTTAACAAAACTTTATATGCAAAAATTGGCATCTGTTGGATTTGGCCTGTAATTTCCTAACTGTAGATCACAACTGGGGCTTCCCAGGTGGCCCTAGTGGTAAAGAACCCACTTGTCATGCAGGAAACGTAAGAGACAGGTTGGATCCATGGGTTGGGAAGATCCACTGGAGAAGGAAACAGCAACCCACTCCAGTATTCTTGCCTGGGAACATGGACAGAGGAACCTGGCAGGCTACAGTCCATAGGGTCACAAAGAGTCAGACATGACTGAAGTGACTTAGCATGCACACAGACCACAATTACTAAGAGGAAAATACTAGCTAAAAGTAAAAAACCAAATAATCAGACTTATGGACACAGTTGGGGAAGGGGAGGGTGGGATGAAATGAGAGAGTAGCATTGAAAGGTGTACATCACCGTATGTAAAACAGCCAGCCAGCGGAAGTTCGCTGTACGACGTAGGAACTCAAACCTGGTGTGCTGTGACAACCTAGAGGGGTGGGATGGGATGGGATGGAAGGTGGGAGGGAGGTTCAGAGGGAGGGGACATGTGTATACCTATAACTGAATCATGGAGATGTATGGCAGAAACAAACACGATATTATAAAGCAATTATCATCCAATTCAAAATAAATAAACTAAAAAAACAGACAAACAGAAAAACTCAATGGCAAAAAGCTTCCAGAAACACTAGAGTGAAAATCTGTATGTCTAGAAAAATACTGATACCAAGTAATAAGTGGATCCAAGATAAGAATAGTAAAAGAAAGACTGAGTGCCAGCAACGCCAATGGCCACATCATGGTTGAGGCTACACTCACAGGCTTCACTCTGCAACTGTGAAGTGATAACCCTCCCCTTCAAGAAGATGTTGATGAGATCACACTTGGAAAAACAGAGACAGGTCCAGGCATTTTATTAAAGGGAAAATGGTGGAAAAAATGGACAAAAAATTGGAAAGCTTTAAACAGTCACTGGCATGCATTCAGAGGTGCACAGCCAGAAAGAAGGCTCAGGAAGCTAATAGATGGAGAGGGATTAAAAAGACCCCAAGATCTGTAACAAGAGGGGATAAATGAAGACTACAGAGGACACACGGAAGTGCTCATGTAAGAACACTGCAAATACTGTAGGCAGAAGAGGTCTATGCCGTTCATCTATCTGGAGAATTGAAAACATGAAATACTGTAGAATTAAATTCGGAAAATACATATTTAGGCCAAATTTCCCTACCAGAGTTCAGAATAAAAAATCTCAATATCTAGATTTTTAAAGTATATTCCAGTGATCCCAGAAAACATTTCCAAGAATATGAGTATTTATTTAACACTTCACAGTTGTCCAGATACATACAGACTCTCCAGTCCAATTGGATCACTGAGGCAGGTGGGAAAAAATTGATTATCCATTTTTTGTAGATGAAGAAATAGATGCTCAGAAAAGTTATTCGTTAGCTAGGAAGTGGTGGTAGAAAGCCAGTTTTGAAGATCTCAATTCAAAGTGTTCAAATTGTGAATTGGTCATTTAATAGTTTCACAAAGAACTTACTCTAGACATACATATACATCTTCATGGACTCAAAGAATGTTACACTTGGAGAATTTCTGGCTATACGTTAGATTGAATGGAATGATTATTTTTCAATGGAGCAATGCCTGAGCCCCACCCTAGAGCAATTAAAGAAAAAATTTCTGGGAGTGGGATTCACACATGAGTAATTTTTAAATGTTTCTAAGTCATCACCAAAGTTGAGGATCACTGATTAAGTACTGTGGTCAGCAAATATTTTGTGTAAAGGATCAGACAGGAAATATTTGAGGCTCTGCTGGCCATACGGTCTCTGTCACAATTACCCTGCTGTTGCATGGTGAAAGCAGTCATAGATGATATGTAAGCAAATGGGCGTGGCTGTGTTCCAATAAAACTTTATTTATAAAAACAAGTGACTAGCCAGATTTGGACCAAGGGCCATGGTGTATCAACCCTTGATGTAGTAGAACCTTTCTATGGAAGAGAGGCCTGGAGATGTGAACTATCTTACCCAAGGTCTAATCATGCATCAATAACAAACCCAAGGCTGGGCTCTGCTCTTCATTTATTGGCTGCTGTTGTTCCTCTACCAGTTCTCTGGGACTCTCAAACTAGAACTTTGGACCTGCTATGCTTCATTTTGCTTCCCTGGTGGTTCATGCCAATGCAGGAGACACAGGAGACCCAGGTTTGATCCCTGGGTTGGGAAGATCCCCTAAAAAAGGAAATGGTAATGCACTCCAGTATTCTTACCTGGGAAATCCCATGGACAGAGGAGCCTGGTGGGCTATAGTCCATGGGGTCGCAAAAGAGTTGGACATGACTGGGTGACTAAACAACAACAACAACATGCTTCATCTTTCACAAGCTTAATCATCCCTCTTGGAATAACTTATTTATTAGGAAGAAGGCTGTGTTTGGGCAGAAAGCTGTGATTTTGAGTCCCAGTTCTTCTACTTTAACTGATAGGAGAACTTCTGGCAGTTCCCTCAAACCATCTGAGGCCAGAGTGTCTGCATTGTAAGCCAGGGATGAGATTTCCAAAGGAAAATGTCTGTACAGATTAAATGAGTACTGCATGACCCAGTGCCATGCATGGCACAGAGTATGTGCTCAGTAAATACTTATTCCACAACCTGAGAACTTTGACTACTATCAGATTCGGGGTTTTTTTGCCTTTTTTTTTTGGCAATTTGTATGGACAAAAATTTGAGAAACCTAGAATATTAGGAAAAGAGAAACATTTCATCAAAATTTATTCTAACTGTCAGAGAAAGGGACATATGAAAAAGGGATGGGCAGGAGGTCAAGAAACACCTGGAGTAACAGGAAAATTTGGCCTTGGAATGTGGAATGAAGCAGGGCAAAGACTAATAGAGTTTTGCCAAGAAAATGCACTGGTCATAGCAAACACTCTCTTCCAACAACACAAGAGACGACTCTACACATGGACATCACCAGATGGTCAGCACTGAAATCAGATTGATTATATTCTCTGCAGCCAAAGATGGAGAAGCTCTATACAGTCAACAAAAAACAAGACCAGGAGCTGACTGTGGCTCAGATCATGAACTCCTTATTGCCAAATTCAGACTCAAACTGAAGAAAGTAGGGAAAACTGCGAGACCATTCAGGTATGACCTAAATCAAATCCCTTATGATTATACAGTGGAAGTGAGAAATAGATTTAAGGACCTAGATCTGATAGAGACAGTGCCTGACAAACTATGGAACAAGGCTCGTGACATTGTACAGAAGACAAGGATCAAGACCATCTCCATGGAAAAGAAATGCAAAAAAGCAAAATGGCTGTCTGGGGAGGCCTTACAAATAGCTGTGAAAAGAAGAGAGGCAAAAAGCAACGGAGAAAAGGAAAGATACAAGAATCTGAATGTAGAGTTCCAAAGAATAGCAAGAACAGATAAGAAAGCCTTTTTCAGTGATCAATGCAAAGAAATAGTGGAAAACAATAGATTGGGAAAGACTAGAGATCTCTTCAAGAAAATCAGAGATACCAAGGGGACATTTCATGCAAAGATGTTCTCGATAAAGGACAGAAATGGTCTGGACCTAACAGAAGCAGAAGATATTAAGAAGAGGTAGCAAGAATACACAAAAGAACTGTACAAAAAAGATCTTCATGACCCAGATAATCATGATGATGTGATCACTAATCAAGAGTCAGACATCTTGGAATGTGAAGTCAAGTGGGCCTTAGAAAGCATCACTACAAACAATGCTAGTAGACGTGATGGAATTCCAGTTGAGTTGTTTCAAATCCTGAAAGATGATGCTGTGAAAGTGCTGCACTCAATATGCCAGCAAATTTGGAAAACTCAGCAGTGGCCACAGGACTGGAAAAGGTCAGTTTTCATTCCAATCCCAAAGAAAGGCAATGCCAAAGAATGCTCAA